>JAODAL010018482.1:0-74642 GCA_025379985.1 Phyllomedusa bahiana
TGGGGGGAACCCAGAGCGTGAAAAGTTTACAATATATATTTTTTTAATTGTACTAAGGGCATCCACCGGGGCTTTTTTTACATACGTACACACACACTTTAATATAAAAAAATATTAATTATATATATAAAATTTTTTTAATATTTTGTAACAAAGTGACTACGGGTTTTTTTTGCCTTTCTCGGGCCACAAAGGTGGAGTTCCGGTAAGCCTAAAAGACCCGGGGTTTGGTGGGGGGGGGCCCAATTTTTTTATTTCAGCAACACTATTGGGCTAAACAGCTGTATATAGCGGGTATAAAAAGGTTTGATATCCGGGCCATTATGGGTTTGGCTTCCCCGGAACAGCTGCAGATGGGGGAGGTAGAAGGGGCCAAAAATTTCTCAAAAATTAATTCGGGGTTACTTCAAAGAAATTTTTCCGAAAAAAATTAGTTTCCTTTGAATTATTTTGGCCGAATCTTTTTAAAAAAAGCAGCTTTTTTCCAGGCTAACAGAGCCTGAGGGTGCTGTAGAAAATTGTCCCATGCTTAAAAAAGAGGGGGAGCAGGGATTTTTTCTTCAAAAAATTTTTTGTTTTTTTAGTATGACACGCGAGACTGGGGCCCCCTTTTAAAAACGCTTCCAAAAAAAACCCCTGGGCACTTAAAAGGGAAAAAACTGACCAAAAACTAAAGGGGGGAATGTACCTGAAAAAAGTCATGCCACGGAAGCTGGAAAAAAACAAGCTGGGGGTTTCCAGGTCCCAAAAATTAGGACGGGATTGTGGGGGTTTTAGGGCGGAAACCCCAAAACAGCAGCATAAAGGTCAGGGCAGTGGCAAAAAGGACATTTTTTGGGAGGGGGCAAAAAACACGGGGGAAGGGAAACGAGGGGCACAATGACTGAGAGCGGGGAGGTCCGTCGGCAACAGTTTTAGGTCAGGCAGGGGAAAATGACATTCTGGAGGGGGCAAAACAGGGGGAAAGCCACAAAAAGGCACAATGATGGGACGGAGGCACGGGGGGCGGGCAGCATGAGGCAGGCAGTGGGGAACAATGACTTTCCCTGTAGGTGGAAAAAAACAGTATTAGGCCACAGAGGGGCACAATCAAAACAGTGGGGAGGACAGGGAAAGCACCACAGCACCCACATGAGGTATAGAGTGGCACAATGACAAGTGTTGGGGGGGGTGGAAATTTACCTTCCCGGGTTTTAAAGAGGGTTGGTAGGCAGATGGAAAAACTGGAAAAGAAGATTTGTGGCATCAGGTGGGGGGGCGGCATCAGAATAGGGGGCTTGGCAGGTAGTTTAAACCCCCAACTAACGCCTAAGGGCATTGTGTTGTGGAAATCCTGGCCGACCCACGCCTGATTTTCTTTTGAAAAAAGGTCAGCCCGTTCCACATTTCCCGGGGACAAGGGGTTCCCTTCCGGGGGTAATTATGGCCCCCCCCCGCACAAAACCCACCCGCTCTGTTTTCCCCAACACTACTGGCCGGGCGGGACAGCTTCTCCATTTGCAAAACTGGGCAATTTGCGGCCCCACACACCCCTTTTTGGGGGCTGCCCATATTTCCAGGGGGATCTTCAAAAACGAGGTGGCAGAGGGGCTGCCAAGAAAAGGCCCACCAACCTGTTGGTTCGGGGACTGCCCCATTTTCCCCGGGGTGCTGCTGTTTGGCGACTGCCCCCCTTTCATAGGCGGGTAAAAGGAAAGTGCTCTACCAGTAAACTCCAGACTTTGGTTACTACTAAAGGACCCGGGAAACTGCTCAAACCCCCCCCCCCCCCTTTTCCCCCAGCAGCCGGGGGCAGTTTACGTGAGCGCTGAGGCCCCCCCGGTCAAAACCTGTCAGAGGGGGGGACGATGCCGCACATGGGGCAGCGGCCAACTGATTACGGAGGTTTTCCCCTTATTTTTGGGAGTTTGTTTTTCCCCTTCAATACCCGGGGGAAAAAAGGCTCCCATTTTGGACCGGAAAGCGAGGGTCCAATAGGGTGGGACCCAAAAATTCTTCCCTTTTGCCGGATGCGACTATTGGGCCGCACTAGCCGGGGCCAAATAAGCATCTGCGGGCCATCTGCAAAAGTGACTCCGGGGGGGCTCCCCTGCCTCCTTTTTCCACTGAAAATTACTGCCACGGTGCGGGGGGCCCACTCCCCCTTATCTTCCCTAAACCCTCCATCCACCTCCTCCAGCTGTTTCCTCCCCCTCCTCCTCGTCACCGGGGTTTAAAAATCCACCAATTTCACCCAGACAAGGGTTTCGTTGCTCCAATGTCCTTTCCTCCCCCTCCATTTCATCCCCACCAACTCATGTGGCCACGAGATTTTGGTCGCCCCCGTCTCCATTTCCCTGCCCGGGAAAATTTTTTTCCAGCATCTGTTCCAGGACATAAAAGCAGTGGAAGGGACTTTACATCCCTTAGCCCCGGGGCGACTGACAAAAAAAACGTCCCCCCCTGGGGAATTTGGCCCCTCAACAAAGGCGGGGGTGTCACGCATGAGCTGCCACGGGCGACATCAAATTTTACACAGGGGAGTACTTCTGTCGGGCCGGGAATCTTCAAAAATCGTTATGGCCTTTCTCTGTTCCCTACAGTGGGTCCAACATTTTGCAGGGGGAAATTTCCCCCGGGTTTGGAAACATCGCATATCAAAGTGTGTTGGGGGGGGGCCGTTCTGCCTCTTGAAAACTCGAGGGGGGGGTTTGGCTTTTAGGAATGGATAAAGTGAAATGCACATTTTCCTGGCCATTTTCCCGAAAATTTTTGAAAAATCGGTGGAAACTTTAGGAACCTTTTTTACAACCAGATTTTACATGTGGCCATGCCCGGGTGCATGGGCCCCCCCCTCCTCGGGGCAGCGCGGACACCCTTTTCCCCCCCATTGTCCCCGTCACCATTTGGGTTTCCCTTTTCGGGTTGGCCGGGGAAAAAAGCCACACAAACGATTTCTTGCTGCATGCGCCCGGGGCAGTTTCCCCCCCTGTGTGACTTCGTTTTGCCGAGGCAAAACCCGGTGTAGAAAATGCGTGACACCCTGTGCCCAAAAAATGTTTGGGTTTTATGGAAGGGAGATTGTGGAGGCTGGGTTTGGGGTGGTGGTGGAGGAGGAGGAAGCGGAAAATTGGGGCAGGTGCAGCGTTTGACAACATGGGGAGAAAGCGGCGTCTCCTGTCCAAGTTTTTTGGGTTTTGGGCCTGGGCTGGGAAACCCCATTCACCCTGGGCCCGTAAAGGACATGTTTCTGGCCCTGACCTAGTTTTCAAACTCCAACGTCCCCCCCCCTGGCCGGTGACCTTGGGAAAAAACCGATAAGCTTAAGGACTGACCCCACCTTCTGTTTTTACTTTTTTATGAATTTTCCGGTAAATGCCTTTTTGGGAAAAAAAATTACGGGTTGGAAAATCTCCATCTCGGTCGGCACAAGCCCTTAGACCTCTGAAAGGGGGCAGATGCACCATTTGGAAAGGGAGGGGGCTGCGTTACCAATCCCAAAAATTGGGGGCAGGAGCCCCGGTCAATGCTGCACCTTAGGTTTGGTTTTTGGGGCGGGCCCCGGGCAGCCCGCTGCACCCCTTTGGAAAAGGTTGGAAAGCTTTTCTGTTTCTCTTTGCAAACGCCCCCTGGGGAACGAAAATGTGGCGCCATAGTAGCGAGGGGGGCAGGAGATCGGGGGGAGATGAAGTTCAAAGGAAAAAAAGCCCCTTCTTCAAAAGGGGGGTGCAGCCCCTTTACTGGGTTTTCAATTTTCAAGCATTTCCAATGGGCGCTGCTGCTGCTGTTTGTTGCTGCGGTGGCAGGGTGGACCACCACATCTGAGCCCCGTTTTTCTCCCGGCCACCCGGGTGGTGAAGCTGCATGGTTGATGCAGGGGGCCCTGGTGCCCAAAGTTAGCTTTCCCCGGGCCCGCTTTACTTTCTGCCCACAGAAATTTTTCATATACCCCTAAATTTGGCTCCCCCCGGTGTCCCCCGGGAAAGAAAAAGCCACAAACCCCCGGTATCAGATTTTACCGCCCCAACCCCTCTGACTGGGGGACTACTGCCGCCGCTGCCTCCCGAGCCCCCGTGCTTTTCTACTTTCTTGGACCTTTTTGGGAAACGGGTTTTTTTACCCCGTGGCCGTTTTTTGGGTCCCGACCTCCCCACTGCGCTATCCTGGGTGACTCACGGGCCCCCACAACCCCCCAAACTGACGCCCTCTTCCCCGGGCGATGATTAAGGGCCCCTTTCCTCACCCGGCTCCCCCAAATGCGGGGCCGACTACATCTCATCTATTTTTGTTTCATCGTCATTTCGTCCCCCATCACCCAAATTTTTGGTTAAAGCCGAGGGGTTTACCCTCACAACATGACCCCCCATGCCACTCCCCACTCTAAATTTTCTGCCTATGCAAAAAGCAGGCCATATTGGCCCATTTCTTCGCTGCCAAATAGCTGCCCGACTGCCCTCCTCAAATTGTTTTATCCTCGCTATAAGTGGCGCTGAGCCCAACCACATAGTAGATCTCTGGGGTGAGGGAAACCCGGGTGGGAAAAGAGGCGGGCTGGGGGACGGTTTAGGGCCCCTGACCCCCCTCCCGGGGCCCTGCCCCTCTAATGGTTTGTCTGTTTTGAGGGGGTTTCCCCTGGAAATCTTGGCTTGGGGGTTTTCAGTATCATTGGGGGGAAGAGGATTACCTATAACCAAACAAAACCCCTGGGTTGTGAACAAAAAACACGGGCCCTAGATGACAGCGGCAGTTGTTTTGGGCCCCCGAGTGACCCCCGCTGCGACGTACCCTTTTCTGTGCTGTGACCCCGGGCCGTTCCCGGGGTTTTTTTGTGCCCCGCCACCGCAGGTCAAGGGGCCTGCCATTTTCTCTGGGCCCGAAAAATACTGTTTTGTTCTAAAATGTCAAAACATGTTTTTATGGGTGAAAACTTTTATTTTGATAAAAAATACACCCCCGTTTTTTTACTCCAAATGAAACCCCAGTAACAAGCTTTGGTAACCCTTGGATATAAAAAAGCGTCCACAAATGGCCAAGGAAAAAAAATTAAATTGTTTGTGTCCCTTTAAAAACACTGTTGTTTTTTCTTAAAATAAAAAGCACAAAAAGGGCTTAATTAACCTTCGGGGCATGAAATTTGGCTACAGGAAAAAAGTAAATATTTTGGCGGTTTTAAAAAAAACGGGTTTATTTTTGTCACACACCAGCAAAAAAATGCTTAAATTTAACCCCCCGGTGTAAATTGCCCAAAGAATTGACCGCACAAACTATTTGCTTTGGGAGTGTGGGTTTCAATTGCTGTTTTTTCTTCGCCACAAAAACAAGGAAAAGTTGTAATTAACCTTTGCTTGTGAATTAAAGGGTTTTCAGGAAAAATTTTATATTTTGGCGTTGAAAAAAAACGGGGTTTTTTTTTGTCAGCACACCCCAAAAAAAACGCTTAATTAAACCCCGGAAAGTAAATTTCACCCCTAAATTGACCCCACAAAATATAGCTTTGGTGGGGTGTTACAATTGCGTGTTTTCCCCCCGCCCCCACAACAAAGAAAACAGTTGTAATTAACCTTTGCTTCGTGAAAATTTGGGTACAGGAAAAAAGTATTAATTTTGGGGTTGAAAAAAAGGGTTTTTTTTTGTTAGCACACCAGCAAAAAACCCCTTAATTAACCCCCCGGATGTAAAATTTTGCCAAAGGATTGTGCCCCAAAACTAGTAGCTTTGTAGCGGGGGTTACAGTTTCGTGGTTTTTTACGCCACACAACCCAAAAGATACAGTTTTAATTAACCTTTGCTTGTGAATTAGGCTACAGGAAAAATTTATATATTTTGGCGTTGAAAAAGACGGTTTCTTGGGGTTAGCACCCCAGCAAAACAACGCTTAATTAACCCCTGGATGTAAATTGCGCAATAGAATTGAGCAGCCCAAAATGAAGTGGTATTTGTATTGTAAAAACGCTGTTTCTAAAGGGAATTTACAACAGCAACTGGCTTAGATCCCACTTGGATATTGATTGTATATGCGCTGCAGTGGACGCACACTGGATTTCTGATCCAATACCCCAAAAAAATTAGAAATAGAACATTAAGAGAACAATCTCTGAGAACCAAGCTGGAACCCCAACAGAAATGCTATATAAAAATCAATTTCTTCAGCAAGAGCTATCAGCCGGGGGGAAAGCACCTTCCCTGAGGAGCACAGTGAGAGGAGTGTGAGCTTCCCGGCGTCGGCCCGGACTTATATAGTGCGGTGACGTCACAGAATCCCGCCAGTCTCTTATTGGCTTCATCTCTACACATGTCATGCAGGCTATGCCCTTCTTCCTCCCAAAGTGCTTTGCCCCAGTAGCGCCATGTTCTCGCAGCCATTTTATCAATCAAAAGCACACTTCGTTCACCCGAAGTACCCCAAAGTTCGACTTCGTTCCGAACCGAAGTTTTCCTGAAATTCTAAACGAATTCCACTTCGTTAGAATCGATTCGCCCATCTCTAGTGGATGGCTGTTCCCGCGTCCCAGGTCTCCAGGTTCCATGTCGGAGTTTTGGCCAGACCCGGGATGGCTATAAAAAGCCTGTCCCTTCAAGTGATCGGGGGGAGAGGCCTGCTACCTGCAGTTGGAGTAGCAAGTGAGCAAGTAAGGAAGGCTCTTCTTACCCCCCAGGCTGGAGGGAGCCTGAACCAGCGGTGACTGGTGGTACAGAATTTCGTTGTGGGGCTGGACGCTAGATCCAGACCACGATAGCTAGGGAAGCTATTGGTTTAGCTAGTGGCCAGACGGCCTAGGGTTTTGTTTGCTCTGTATAATGGTTGTGCTGTGTTATCAACCTGTGTCAAAATTTAAAAACGGCTGATTTAAGGAAGAAACTTGTCCATGCCATCGTTTTTTCGAAAGACGGCGATCCATGAGCCAAGTGGTCAAAATGGCGTCCAAAGCATGAGGGGAATTATATATAATATATATATATATATATATATATATATATATATATATATATATACGTATATGTGTGTGCATACATATTTTGGTGGTTGCATTAATACAATTTAGTCACATTGAAATTATTTGGCCATTATGTCAAATATGTTTTTGAACTGGCCTCCTGTCTCTTGTAATCACTTGGTCAATTTTTTATTTTGTCTTGTGACTATCTGCATTACTTATCATATGTTATTACTAGTAAAATATTATTGAATGTATATATATATATATATATATATATATATATATATATATATATATATATATATAAAAACATTTTTTTTTTTTTTCCTTTTTATTTTTGATCCTATAGCACCAATTTTTTGTTGGGGGGTTTGATATTAGGGTACATTTTTCTAGTAGGTCTTCTGAGGAACATTATTTTTGTGTTTTAAATGTTTAAAATAAGTTGTGTAAATTTTAATAATATGGAATTTATAACTAACAATATTTAAACTTTACATACAGGGGAATATTTATTTTTAGCTTTCACAATAGAATAGCTATTATTAAACTAGACATTTTTTTAAGTAATATATACAAATTGCTAGAGACAAGGAGATAAATGAATTATTGGCTATAGCCTCTACCTTCTCCAATCTCTGTTCCAGGATCACTCAGCTACAATACTATTAATATCTGACTATGTGCAATGCAAATTGCCTGACATATCCAGCATTCCTTTTTGTGTATCATGCAGTGAATTCTGGTTCTTAAAGGGATGTTTTTATCTCAGCAATTAGCAGGCAAAAGTGAATCAAGACTACTATTACCAAATACATTGTTGAAACAACTCTAGAGCAGTTCTTCTCTCTTGCTTGTTTACATGAGCTTCCCTAGATTATTGACCACCTCTCTCTGCTCTAGCAGTGGCCAGGTTGGTGATGTCACTCCTTGCTGTTTCTGATCAGTAGCAGAGGAGCTTCTCATGGTCTGATCTTTTGTTTCTACTGAGAAAAATGTTAACCCTTAGGGTAGGTACACACGGCTTATTGCGGCGCGTATAGTACGCGCCGCAATATGCCGGGTGTTTTGGAGTGACGCGCTGATCAGTGCATCTCTCCAAGGCACGGTGGGGCCGGCCCCATATTCATTATGAGCGGCATATTCGCCGCTAACAATTGACATGTCTCTTTTCTCCCACGGCGAATTGTACGCACGGGGGGACGACTCGTAACCTATAGCTTTCTATGAGAGCTATGGATTACCGTAATTGCAAGGTGCATATTGCCGTGTATGACGCACAATACGTGGTGAAATACGCAGTGAAATGTGTGCCAAAATAAGCCGTGTGAACATACCTTTACAGTTACTGGCACAGAAGCAGCCGTGTATCATCCTGTCAGGTCTGCAAAGCACATTTATTCCCATATGAGTTGTTATACTGATTTCCAAGTCTTAGCACTGTCAGGTTCCTCTAGTTATGTAGTTTTTCCTCCCTTACATTTGTGTCACTGCATTCATTTCTCATAATTTACTGGGGTGCTGAAATGAAGAACCCCATAAAATGTGTGGTTTTAGGTTCAATATTTAACTGTATACAAATTATTCAAGAAAAGTATTAACTATTTTTGCTATTCATTCAAGAAAAATATATATTGAAGCTCAGCCAGAAATGTTATCTTGTTAGGTCAGTGATTTAATAGACTGGAAGTGTCCATCTTTCCAGTTTATAACATCAGCTCATTGTAATTTAAGTAAAGACTTTGGTGACCCATCATACTCCTTAATTTCCTATACTGGTTAACTGTAAAAAAGACACAAATGCAGCTTTTCTTTTATAGTCATTTCTGATAGCATATGATTGTTAGAGAATGAAAATTGTAAAGGTCCTCAGCTTGTCAGGCTGAGCATTCTCAATGATATAATTTTCTGATACTGAATATCTTCTTAAGCAGAATAACTTGTTTCTAATAGAATAGACATCATATTATGTGTCAGGTTACCTTAGATGGCCCAGGGTATATAATTACATTTCCTCTGTCTGTATTTACTCTCCTAGATATAATAACTTTGACTTTTACCTATATTTACATAATCATATTAATACTTTTGTTTTCTCTACAATACTGGTTTCAATGAGTATGTAATAAAAATGTCCATATCATTTTTTAAAACATTGTCGTAAGCCTTTTCACCCCTAATAAAATTATATTGACAGAATAATTATCAGTCATTAATAATAATAACAACAATCATCATCTTTTATCCATTCAGTAGAGTCTGACCCTTGGATTCTCTGTAGGCCAGTTCTCACCATGCTTCCTTGTTTTCCAAAGCCGCTTTTATTTGCCTGATATTGATCCTGTTTCCATCTTGATAGTGTCCAACCCATGGGCCCTTGGTCTTTGCTGTTTCCATTTACTATTACCCACCCTGGGTAGAATCTTCTTTTCTAGTGAATTTGCCCTCCTCATGTGGATAAAATAGATCATTGTTTGTTTGGCAATCTTCTAGGGACCATTCTGGGTTTACACACCGTAGAAAATCTATTAGTGATCCTAGCTGTCCATAACATTTGTATAAGATCAAAAGCATCAATTTATCTTCCGATTTCATGAGCATTCACATCTCACAGTTATACTGTATGTCAGAATTTGGAACACAATGACTGTGATTAATCTTTAGTGGAGACTAAGATGTATTAAGAATTATTATTATTTTCAATGAGGCAATCCACCATTTATGCACCACACCGGTCCTAAAACTAGAATAATCATTTTAGAATACTAGTAGTGAAATCAGAAAAAAATATATAGTTAATCTTTAAAATAAAGGTGTTGCATTTTCCATCTTTAAAGTATCTTGTAGATACTTTTTTTTACTTTGGTAAGTTTTTTTTTTCTTTTTTCTGTTGTTTATACAGTGCCAGCGCTATATGTCTGCAATAGAAATCCCAGACCTCCCTTTTCTGGCTTTTTTCTCAATGCTTAGGGGTGCTTTCACACACATTTTTTGGTGCATTTCTTGGTGCCTTTTTTGATGTGTTTTTGTGCAAAAATGTACAGCATTAATTGCCGTGCCTTTCTGCACCAAAAACACGTTTTTGGATGCATTTTTCATGCAGAAAGGCACAGCAATTAATGCTGTACATTTCTGCAGAAAAATGTATCCACAAAACGCACCAAAATACGCTCCATGTGAAAGCACCCTAAATTAATTTCCATCTTTTACAAAATATCAGCATTTGTGGCGTGTTTTGTATCATCCTCCAGCCTTCATCAACAATGGAGCTGAATCGTGTCCCAAACGCAGATATATTGTATATGATGGAAATAAACTGAAGTATTGAAAAAAAGCTAGAAAAGTGAGTGTCTAATATTTATGCACATGGACAGATTTAATATCAGTTGCAATACTTAATTTTGAACGATCGCTATTTTGCCACGCTGATATTTGTAGTACCATAGCAGCTGCCAAGGATTTGCATGTCCCAGCATTCAGATTCTGCACCCATACCATTTCGACATGTACTCAACACTGGCTACGGGCAGATTTTATTTAATTCCCCCATATCTGATATGAGCAGGGAATGTCAACCAAAATATGACTGCTAAAATTATTTCCCTGTTAAAATATAACTTTTATTAAATATATCTAAAATATAGACATGTACCCCGATACAAATACCTTCATATCTTGGGTGCCAACATACAAGTGCAGAACGGCGTCATCATTTACATCTCTCAGGACGAAGCTAAGTATCTTCTTTGTTTATCATCATGTCATAATAATATCTATCACTTATTGTGATTTATGTTTGGTGCTGCAGCTGGTATATTATAATCCCCTGATGAACCCTAGTTATAGGGAGAAACGCGTCGGGAGTGCTGGGGACATACTATAATGACATTGGGATGTTTTGAGTGACCATATCTGTTAGACACAGCGGAGCCGCTCTTCTCAGGGCGATGACACCACTGACAGATAGGGTCTAGAGGTTTGCACTTTTGATTGATATGCAGGTATTTGTATAGGGGTACATGTCTATATTTTCAATATATTTAATAAAAGTTATATTTTAACAGGGACATTTTTTGCAGTGATATTTCAGATTTTATTTACCCATACATAGATTACTCCCTCCACCCCTAGTGTTAAATACATGTACTAATCTGATTAATTTAGTAGTAGGAATACAACAACAAAAAACTAATGTTTATGCACCTGCAGAAACCAACACACAGCTCTAGTATAAATATATGCTAGTGCAAGGTACCATTTAAACATGTAGCTTATTTATATTTAAATTTAAAAAGGGATTGGTTTAAAAACAGGTACCCCAAAAAGCGGGGGAATCATGGTGGAAGAGGGCACATGCAGTCAGGCAAAAAAAATGTATGGCAGTAATAAAGAAAATTTTTAAGTAATTTTCAGTAATAAAAAGGGTTTAGCTAAAGTTAGATCAAAATATTTAATGGGTATTCAATATCAATTGGCATATTATTCATCAACCATTACATTATATATTCTAAAGTCTGATTTGTTCACATAAATAACACCTAAAGGAGCACTGGCATGGACCATCAAATGGATCCCATTAAGACCAAGCCAAAAAACAAACCCAAAAACAAAAAAAACAAATTTGGCAAAAATTTCATCTTATTACCTTTAAAAACCAAACATCCCACACCAAGGGATGCCAGTCCTGACGCATTTTTCAAAGTGGGTTTCAACTGGGACAAATTTTGCATTTGGGCATAATTTTTTTATTTAAATCTAAATAAACTATGTGTTTTTTATGGGTTTCCTTTTCAAAAGTTTTTCTTTTTACTTTTTAATTAGTAGTATGGGTTTTAAATTGTAAAAGGCAAACGCTGGGGAAAGTCTAAAAAAAAACCCTATGAGCCCCCTTTTTCAGTCACAACCCTTGGGGTTTCCTAGGGTCCTTTTTAGCAAACACTTTTTTGTGTAGAAAACTTGTAATGTGCAAACCAACCCGAATGTTAAAGGGCCCAAAAAAGGCCCAAAAAACCAGGAACCCTTTTTTTTGCTTTCATACAAATCAAAATCAAGAAAAAAGCCTACCAAAAAATTTATATTGTTTTTTAAAACCGGGGGGGTTTCCGGTATTTAATTATTTTTAAAAAAAAAATTAAAAAATGTAAAAAATTTCATAATAATTTCCATCACTTAAAAAAAAGGGGGGAAAAAAATTAGAGTTAATAATGGGGGCACAAAAAATGTTAGGAGAGTTCAAACCCCCTGGTAAAAAGAAAAATTTAAAAAAGTGTAATTTAGGAAATGGGATGCAAGCCCGTCATGGGAATGGTTATTTTGGGAATTTTGGGCGTTTAAACGGGGGGAAAAAATTCTTCCCTTTCATGAGTGCAATTTAGAGCAGAAACGGCCCTGCACACAGACATGATTTTTTGCTTGGGTTTTTAAAAGGGTTTATCTCCCACGAATTTTTTGGGCCTTAAGAAACAGATCTTTTTGGAAATATAGTTAAAGGAGGGGGTTTTTGCAGGGTGAATTAACCAGTGCCGAGGTTTGAGAAATGTTTAAAATGTTTGATATTTCAGTGCTTAAAAGATGGGCAATTATTTTTAAAAGAAGGGGAATTCGTTTAGAAATTTTAGGGAAAACTTCGGTTCGGAACGGGAAATTTGAACTTTGGGGTAAAATTGGTGGTATGAAGAAGTGTGCTTTTTATTTAAAAAAATTTGGTTTCGGGGCAAATGGGTTTTAAATGGGGGGAATGGGATCTGGGGGAAGGGGAATTTTGCCTTTTCATGAATGTGCAGAGGTGAAGGCCAAACAGGGGAACCCCCCGGGGGATTTTTTTGACGTCAACCCCACTTTATAAAATCCGGGGGGCGACGCTGGGAGCTCATAACCCCTCTCATGAAAAATGATGGGTAAGGTGCGCTGCGGCTTTCTTGTTAAAAGGGTTTTTACTGAAGGGGCTGATTTTTATACGCGATTTTTGTGGGGGTGTTCAGCTTGTCCTAGGGATGTTCTCTTAAGGGTTTTATTTCTAAATTTTTTGGTTTTTGGGGGAATTTGGGGTCTGGGGGAAACCAGTGTGCGGGCCCCTGCAAATGCATTTACTTAAATCCAAATTTGGGGTCTAAGCCCCGTTCCTATTGTATTCATTTTAAAGGAAAAAGCGTTTTTTTCATACAAAAAACCAACCCTTTATTTTTGGCTGGTTTAATTTTTATTGCGCAAATTTTCTTTCCAAAGGGGGTTTAAATTTTAAACGTTTTTTTTTTTGTGCTGACCCCCAAAAAACCTCTTTTTCCCAAAAGCCAAAAAATATAAATTTTTCCCGTAGTTTAAAGCAAAGCAAAGGCTAATTTCAACTGTATCTCTTGTTGTGTGGCGTAGAAAAAATACGCAAAATTTTGTAAAACGCTACAAAGGGTAATAGTTTGTGCGGCTCAAATTTTTTTGGTGCAATTTACAACCAGGGGTTAATTAAGCGGGTTGGGTTTTTCTTTTGGGGTGCTGACAAAAAAAAAACCCCTCTTTTTCAACGCCCAAAAATTTTTTTTACATTTTTCCTTTTTGCCCAATTAAAAAGCAAAGGTTTTTAAATTTCAAAATGTATCTCTTGTTTTTTGTGGCGTAGAAAAAACGGGAATTTTTAACCGGCCTACCCAAAAATACTAGTTTGTGCGGGGTCCCAAAATTTTTTGGCACAAATTTACAAACCCGGGGTTAAAATTTGTGTTGGGTTTGCTGATGTGCTGGGCAAAAAAATAAACCGTCTTTTTCAACGCCAAAAAAATATACATTTTTCCCGTAGCCTAAATTTCATTTGGCCGAAGGTTAATTAAGTGTTTGTGCTTTTTTCTTTTTGTAAAACACACAGTGTTTTTTTTAAAGAACATACAAGTAAAATTTTTCCCGGCCATTTGTGGAGCGGCAATTTATATCCAAGGGTTACCCAAGCTGTTACTGGCGTTCATTTTCTGGAGTCAAAAAAAACAGGGTGTATATTTATCATATTACAGATATCATCATCAACAGTGTCTGTACATTTTTAGAACAAACAGTATGTAGACAGAGAGGTGGCAAGAGGCTTGCACATGCGAGTGGCAGTGGCACAAACATTCCTGGAACAGGCCAGGTCGCAGCACAGCAATGGGGACGTCGCAGCAGGGTGGTCACTCGGTGAGGCCACAAACTGACGTGTCATCTAGCGGCCGTATATGTTGTTCAGCAAAACCCAAGGGTTCTTGATTGGTTGACTAGGTCATACTCTTCCTCCCAGATGACATATGGTCAACCCAGCCAAGAGTCTGGTGGAAAATCACGACACAACCATTAGTTGGCATGTGCCCGGAGCGGAGGTCAGCGGCCCTCAACTGTCCTCAGCCCGCCTCTGTACCATCGTTCCCTCAGCAAGATCTAATATGTGGTCTGGGCTCAGCGCCACTATACAGCGAGGATGAACAATTTGAGGGAAGGGCCAGTCAGCAGCTACTTTGGCAGCGAAGAAATGGGGCCAATATCGCCTGCTTCCTTTGCTGTAGGCGGCAAAAGTATAGATGTTGGAGAGTGGCATGGGAGGGTCATGTTGTGAGATGAGAGGTCAGCTCGGCATACCAAGACCGATGTTGAGGACAGCAGTGGACGATGAAAACAAATAGATATGATTGTAGCCGACCAACTTGGGAGGACGGGTGAGGCAAGGGCTTTCATCGTCAGGAGAAAGAGGCGTCAGCTTGCGCATCAGGGCAGCAGCGGCAGCCAGGCAAGTGGGTGTGTGGCCGTGAGTCTGAGGATAGCAGAGTTGTGAGGTCGGGAGCAACGCGGCAAGGTGGGTAAAAACCGCTTCGCAGGTCCAAGAAAGTAGCGGCACAGGGTGCTCAGTGAGGCAAGCGGCGGCAAGTAGTCACTCAGTGGGAAGCGTTGGCGGTAAAAATCCGATACTCGGCGGTGTGGCAGTTCTTTGCTAAGACACTGGAGGAGCCGAATAATGGGTCTATGTAGAATCGTGGGCAGAAAGGTGAAGCGTGGCCAGTGAGCTATCTAACGTTGGCACCTCAGACCTGCGTCAAACACATGCAGCAATCACCATCGGTGGCCTGGGAGAAACGTGGCTCGATGTGGTGGTCCATTCACTGCCGCCGCAGCATCGAGCTGCGCGCAGCGCCTAGTGGCTCCGCATGCCATTGCAGCCAGGGTCAAAGGCTCCACCACCTCTGCAGAAGGGAGACGTTTCTCTTTGAAATCATCTCCCGGTCAAGATGCTCGCTGCCTCTCGCTACTCATGGCGCCTGCAGTCGTTCAGCGAGGCGATGCAAAGAGACAACAGTGATGCGTCCAACCATCCTAAGTGCAGAGCTGCACGTGCTCTGTCAAAAGTTGTTGGTTATTACAGTCCCTCCGTTTCCAATATGGTGGAACTCTGCACCTTTCAGGAGAAAACCTAATGGCTTGTGCCGAGCCGAGATGGAGAGTTCCAAGCCGTAATTTCTTTTCCAAATAGCGCATAGTACAGCACTCATAAATATGTAGAACAGAGGTGGGTCAGTCCTTGTGCTTATCGGTTGTTCCAAGGTTTTTTTTTTGGGACGGCAGCGCGGAGTCTGGAGCTGTAAACTACGGTCAAGGGCCAGTACATGTTCTTTCGGACCATGGGTGATGTGCTTCCAGCCCAGGGCACACAAACAACTTGACAGAGACGCGCTCGCTTTCTCCTCCACAGTTGTCAAACTGCTGCTCCTGCGCAATGTCCGCTCCTCCTCCGCCTACCCACCACACCCCATTCTCAGCCCCACAAGTTACTGCTCATCATACCCACATGTGTAGGGCACAGCATTGTCACGCAGTTCTACACTGGCTTGCCTCGGGCGAACGAAGTCACCACAGGGGAGGAACTGCTCGCGTCAGCAGCAGAAATCGATTTCACGGGATGCGGTGTGTGGCTTTCTCGTGCAACTGCCAAATCGGAACCATGGTGACGGACAATTGGGAAGGAATATGGTGTCCGCGGTGCCACCGAGGAGGGATGGTCCTGCGCCCTGCATGGCCGCACGTGTTCAATCTGGTTGTGAAAAGGGTCCTGAGTCTTCCACCGATCTTCAGAACATTCTGAAATTGGCCAGGAAACTGTGCATGCACTTTATCCATTCGTATTACAAAGCCAGGAACACCCTCCTCGAGTATGTCGGCAGAACGGCCTCCCCAACACATTCTGATATGCGATGTTTCCACACGCTGGAATTCCAGCCTGCACATGTTTGGGACCCGACGGTATGAACAGAGAAAGGCCTTTAACGGATTTTTTGATGATTCCGGCTGTCAGAAATTACTCCCCTGTGTACTTTGATGTCAGCCAGTGGCAGCTCATGCGTGACACTGACGTTTGTGAGCCATTCGAGGAGGCGACGTTATTTTGTCAGTCGCCAGCAGCAGAACTACGGGATCTGGAATGAATAACGTTCTTCCAATGCTTCAGTCCTGGAACAGATGCTGAAAAATCTGTCTGGGGCAGGGGTGGACTGGGAGTGGCGAACAACATCTCTTGGCCACATGAGTACGGTGGGAGACTGAAATGGGAGGAGGAGGAGAGGACATTGGAGCAGAAGACATATTGTCTGGTGAAATGAGTGGAATTTTCTACCCAAGGTGACAAGAGGAGGAGGAGCAGGAAGCAGCTGGAGGAGGTGGATGGAGATGAGGAAGACGAGCAGATGACCCCCAAGCACCGTGGCAGTATACAGTGGAAATTGGAGGCAGGGAGCACCTCAGAGGCACTATGTGCAGATGGCCCGACAGCATGCTTATTTGCCTGGCTAGTGACAGCCGAAATAGTCAGCATTCGGCAGAGGGATGCTTTCTGGTCTCCACCTAATTGGACCTTGCTACGGTCAAAATGGGAGCCTTTTTCCAGCTATTGAGAGGAAGGACAAATCTCAAAATACTATAGGGAAATCTCCTTTCGTAATCAGTTGGCCGCTGCCTTGTGCGGATCGTCCCCTACTCTACAGGTCTGACCGGGGGGTTCTCAGCGCCTCATGTACTACTGGCGGCCGGCTGGGGGAAGGTCGGAGGGGGTAGAGAAGTACAAGCTCATCAGTAGTAACCTAAGTCTGGAGTCACTGTGAGCGTGCTTCCTTCACTCGCCTAGTGAGGAGGGCAGTCGCCAGGCGAGAGCCAGCAGCAGCAGGACCTGGAGCAGTCCTGAACCAAACAGGTTGTGGCCTACTGGACAGACTCTGCCACCTCAGTTAGAGATCCGCTGGACTACTGGGCAGGCCAAACTGGATGTGTGGCCGCAACTTGCCGAGTTTGCAGTGGAGAAGCTGTCCTGCCCGGCCAGTAGTGTGGCATCAGAGCGGGGGGGCCATCGTTACCCAAGGAGAGAACCCGCTTGTCCACGGGAAATGTGGAACGGAGTGCACTGAGCATTTTTCAAGATGAATCAGGCGTGTGGATCGGACAGGATTTCCACAACAACTATGCCTTTGGCGTCAGTCTGGGTTAAACTACCTACTAAGCCACTATTATGATGCCGCCACCCGCTGATCCACAAATCTGCTGCCAGTTTCTCCATCTGCCCCTACCCACCATCTTTACCAGGGATGGTATATTATTGCCACCCACTCAACACTCCGTCATTGTGCCACTCAATGACTCATGCTGTGCTGCTGTTGCTGTTGCCGTGACAGCCCACACTGTATACGTCTTTGTGCCACTGTCTGACATCATGCTGTGCTGTGCTGCTTGCCATGTCCTCCACCACTGTGTCATTGTGGCCAACTGCCTGAACCTCATGCTGCTGCCCGCCGTGACCTCCGCTCTCAGTCAGTGTGCCACTATGTGGCTGCCTCCCTGTTTTGCCACCTCAGAATGTCATTGTGCCTCTCTCTGACCTCATGTGCTGCTTGTGAATCCTGCCGGTGCCTCAACACTGTGTCATTGTGCCACTGCCCTGATCCTCATGCTGCTGCCGCCGTGACCTCCGCTCTCAGTTATTGTGCCATTCTGTGGCTTCCTCCATGTTTTGCACCTCACGAATGTCATTGTGCCATGCCTGATCTTATGCCTGCTGCTGTCGGACCTCCACACTGTGGAGTGCCACTATGTGGCATAATCACTGGTTTTGCCGCCTCCAGGAATGTCATGTGTGCCACTGCCTTGATCTCATACTGCTGCCGCCGTGGACCTCAAACACTGTGTTGATTGTGCCACTCTGTGGACTATTAATAATGTTTTGCGCCCACCCCCCCCCTCCAGTAATGTCATTGTGCCACTGCCTGAATTCTCATACTGCTGCCGCCGTGACTTTCCCAACCCCCCCACCCAAAACCTTGGTGTGATGTGCACTCTGTGGACCTTACTACTGTTTTGCCGTCTCCCGAATAGTCAATAGTGCCATTGCCTGACTCATACTGCTGCCGCCGTGACCTCCACCACTGTGTGATTGTTGCCACTCTGTGGCTAACTACTGTTTTGCCGCCTCCAGAATGTCATTGTGCAAGCTGCCTGATCTCATGATGCTGCTGCAGGGTGTTCGTGACCTCACACTGTATCATTGTGCCACTTGTGGCCTAATACTGTTATGCCGCCTCCAGTATGTCATTGTGCCACTGACTGACATCACTTACTGCTGCCGCTTATGACCTCCACACTGTTGTGATTGTGATATGTGCCACTTGTGGCTAATACTGTTTTGTACTCCAGAATGTCATTGTGTGCCACTGCTGGATCTCCATACTGATGCCGGCGTGACCTCCACACTGTGTGATTGTGCCACTTGTGGCTAATACTGTTTTGCCGCCTCCAGAATGTCATTGTGCCATGCCTGATCTCATGATGCTGCTGTCATTGACACTCCACACTGTGTGATGTGTGCCACTCTGTGGCCCCTAATACTGTTTTGTACCCCAGAATGTCATTGTTGGCCACTGCCTGATCTCATTATGCTGCGGCGTGACTCCCTCTGTGTGATTGTGCACTCTGATGCCGCTAATACTGTTATGACGCCTCCAGAATGGTCAATTGTGCCACTGCTGATCTCATACTTGCTGCCGACCATGACCTCCACAACTGTGTGATTGTGCACTCTGTGGCCTAATACTGTTTTGCCGCTCCAGAATGTCATTGTGCCCACTGCCTGATCTCATGCTGCTTGCTACTGTCGTGACCTCCACACTGTGTGATTGTGCCACTCTGTGGCCCACTACTGTTTTGCGCCTCCAGAATGTCATTTGCCACTGCCTGTGATCTCTTTGCTCGCTGCGCCTGTATGGACCTCCAAACTGTATCATTGTGCCCCTCTGTGGACTACTATGTTTTGTGCCGCCTCCTGAATGTCATTGTTGCCACTGCCTGGACACTCATACTGCTGCCGCCGTGACCTACACACTGTGTGATTGTGCACTCTGTGACCTAATACTGTTTTGCCACCTCCAGAATGTCATTGTGCCAGCCTGATCTATCCTGCTGCGCCGTGACTCCACACTGTGTGATGTGCCACTCTTTGGCCTAATTACTGTTTTGCACACCTCCAGAATGTCATTGTGCACTGCCTGACCTCATACTGCTGCTCGCAGTGACCTCCACACTGTGTGTGATTGTGCCACTTGTGGCTAATACTGTTTTTTGCCGCCTCCAGAATGTGAATTGTGCCCACTGCCTGACCTCATGCTGCTGCTGTTGTGGACTTCCACCACTGTGTGGATTGTGCCACTCTGTTGACCTAATTACTGTTTTGCCACCTCCAGAAATTCATTGTGCCACGCCTGATCTCATTACTGCTTCGGCCTCCGTGACCTCCACACTGTGTGATTGTTGCCACTCTGTGCCATAATAATGTTTTGCCGCTTCTAGAATGTCATTGTGCCACTGCCAGACCTCATATGCTGCCGGCCGTGAACCTCCACACTGTGTGATTGTGCCACGCTGTGGCCTAATTACTGTTTTCGCGCTTTCAGAATGTACTGTTCCTATGCCTGATCTCATGCTGCTGCTGTCGTGACCTCCACACTGTATTCATTTTGTGCCACTCTGTGGCCTATATTGTTTTGCGCCTCAGATTGTCTTGCTGCCACTGCCTGGACCTCATACTGCTGCCGCCGTTCGACCTCCGCTTCAGTCATTGTGGCCAATCTTGTGGACCTAATACTGTTTTGCCGCTCCAGAATGTATTGGTGCGACCCTGTCTGACCCTCATGCCTGCTGTGGCTGCCGCCGTCACCTCCACCACTCTGTCCACTAAGTTCCCAAGCTGAGCCTGAGCTTGTTTTTTTTTCATAGCTTTCTCTGGCATGACTTTATCAGGCTACATTCCGCTTGAGTTTTTTGTCAGTTTTGCCCTCTTAGTGCCCAGGGAATTTTATAGTGAAGCGAATTCTAAGAGCGGGGCGGCAGTCATCTCGCGTTGGTATAATAAAAACAACATTGTATGATAGACCAAACCAAGTCCCTCTTTATATTTAAGCATGGAACAACGCTTCTACCTGACCCTGCAGGACTCTGTGCAGCCTGGAAATAGCTGTTTTTTAACGCGATTCGGTGCGAAGTAATTCAGAGCCGAATTTATTTTTGTCGGAAAATTCGGCGAAGTGGACGTGAATCGAATTTTTGAGATATTGCCCCATCTCTAAACCTGGATTAAAGCATCAGTCAACTTGAACAGTCTGTGGTGGCAATGTGGCATTGGTGGATCGGATGTAGGACATGAGTCCCAGTTGTGCTTTATTGGATTAAGGTCTAGGGAAACAGGGCAGGGCCAGTCCTTAGCATCAAAGTCTTCATCATACAGGAACTGCTTAAACACTTCAGGCCACATGGGCCTCCTGGCATTGTCATGCATCAGTAGGAAACAGGGACCACTGCACCACTGATATGGTCTCACCAATGGGACAGGGATCTTCACAGTACCTAGACTGCGCTGTCAAGGGTACCTCTGGCTAGCACATGGAGGGTGTGATAGCCCTCAAAAGAAAATGCCTCCTATACCATTAATGCCACTGCAAACAAGTTGATGCTGGGAGGATGTTTGCAGGCGCAGAATGTTCTTCATGGCATCTCCACACTGTGACACGTGCTCAGAGTATACCTGCTATCATCCATGAAGAGCACAGGGCGTCAATGTTGAATCTGCCAATCTTGGTGTTCTCTGACTGAAGCCAATTGCCCTGCACGGTATTACGCTGTAAAAACAACCGACTTGTGGACGTCGGGCCCTCATACCACTGTCATAAAGACTGTTTCTGACAGTTTCTTGAGCAGGGACACTTTGATCATCTAGTAGCCTAATGGAGGTCATTTTGCTCCTCCTGTTCCTTTTTGCACAAAGGAGGAGATAACGGTCCTACTGCTGGGTTGTTGCACTCCTACGTTTTCATCCACATCTTCTGGTGTACTTCCCTGTCTCCTGGTATCTGCTCCTTGCTCTGGACACTGGGCTGACAGACGCAGCCATCCTGGACTAGCTGCACTACCTGAGCAACTTCTGTGGACATCGCCTCATGTGAGCAATGACAAGATGCAATAGTGACCAAAACAACAGCCAAAAAAAGATGAGAACAGAGAAATGGTTGTGGTCACCACCTGCAAGAACCACTCTTTATAAGCGGTGGTTGCTAATTGCCTATCATTTCTACCTGTTAGCTGTTCCATTTACAGAACAGCAGGAGAAATTGATTCACAATCAGTGTTGTTTCATAACTGGACAGGTTGATTTTACAGAAGTGTGATTGACTTGGAGTTACATTGTGTTGTTGAATTGTTCCCTTTATTTATTTTATATATATATATATAAGTAAAATACTATTTTTAATTCTTTTTGGAATGGCCATATGATCTAACTATACATGCATTGTGATACACATCTTTTAGTGATCGTTGTTTTTGTAGCATGCAGTAGAAATTGAAAGCATCAACTATTCAGCAAAAACAGTTTGATGAAATTTCGCTGAATGTGCTCAAAACATGAAAATCACATGCTTTGTGGTAGTCAAAAGAATTATATGACACTTAATACACATGAGAGTGCAGATTTATGAATACTTACTCTAAAGATTTGTCAAAATGTATCATCGTGGTTCATGCTTTATAATTAATCAGGGATATCTTCATGCTTGTCTAGCTTTTTAAATCAATTATTGGTTGACTTACTTTACACCAATATTCTAGGTCAAAATTTTGGTTCAGTGTAATCCCTCACCCTCCCTTGTCATTTGAGACACAAAGAGCATCTTAAACACAAAATACATTTATCTAAAGTAAGATGTGCAAAATTGCACCAAATGTGGTGCAATTTACAATACGTCTAGGTGCAAACACAATAGTAAATCTGCCCATTAGTAAATAATCAGCATATGTTTGTGGCATTTTTTTATGCTCTGTATGCTTTAGGTTTGCTCTTCGAGGACACTTTCTATGCATAAACTTCAATTAACAATGAAGATGCAGTTGTGTGTGCGACCGGTGTTTCTGCTGCAGCAATTTTTTTAAGGTGTTCGTTCATGTGTGTTTTTAAACACTCCAAGAATTCAGTTTGGACACCCTATTTTTAGAGTCTGTACAAATACATAAATTATTCATTGTTCTTACTATTCTGTCAGTATAAAGTTAAATATAGTAAAATAGCTGATGATAAATGTACTCATATAAAATAAGCAGCATCTTGTTCTAACAGCTTTATGCAACTTGGAATGAAACTGTTCCCCTGACCTTTCTTTCTTTATTTTGGCAGTTCAGATGAGGCCACCAGTTATTATGAATTTGTAGGGGTGAACAGTTGCCAGGATGTTGTTCATTTATACCGGCTGCTGTGGACATGCACTATCCTTAATATTGTGGGACTGTTCCTTGGCATTGTTACTGCTGCTGTTATTGGAGCATTTAAAGACATGGTAGGTCTTCCATTTGATGCCCTCATACAGGTATTTTACATAAATCACAGAATTTCAGTGGAGGCCAAATTATTTTAAAAAAAAAATGCGCTTAAGAAAATGGTCTGGTTAACGGAGAATCGCTGATTCAGGGGACTCTGTGAAGTAAAATGTGGCTACAAGGAGCCTCTCTTGTTTTGAAATCATGTCCTTACATTTCAACAATGGCGCATTGCCTTTTAAATTTCAGTGATAATGGTGAAATGCGTCGGTGGTGCTGCCAGGTTCCTCCTACAGATTGCAGCTAATAGCAGACACCATATAGTCAGCTTATTTTTAGGCTGGAGCTCTAAGGTGCAGCAGCTGTGTATGAAGCAGAAACTGCCAGTGGCTGTACAAGGGTATGTTCACACGGCATGTTGGGTCCATTTTTGGATCCGAAAAACACATCCAAAAGCGCTGCGTAAATTGCCTCCAAAACACATCCCACGCGCAGCTTCGTGTTTGGAGGCGTTTTTGCTGCAGCAGGAATGCACCCTATAGTTTTAAATAGGGCTCCTGCTGCATCAAATGGATCAAGAATTGACATGACAATTCTTTGAATGGATCCAAAAGACACATCACAAAGACGCATGTAAACACGCATTGGTGATCACTCGTCTGAATGCCAATGCGTGTTTTACATAGAAAGTAATGTAAATCACACTGCACATTGTTAGATGCGTGTTTGGTCCATTTAGAGTCCAAAACACGGATCCAAACACACATCTAAAAACGGACCCAAAATCAGATCCAACACGCCGTGTGTACATACCCTAAGTTTGAGAAAAAAAACGGGTGTCCCCAGAAAACTTATGTGGGCATTGGTGGTCGCACTTTCATCCATTGCTGCACCATAGGATACTGGCTTTGGAGTTCTCATCTAACAAAACAAAAAAGTTGGTCACCTCTTAAACATAATATAGTTAAGACTGAAAAGAGCATAGTTGAGCGCAGAATACAGTAAGGCAAGACTGGAATCCCAATTTGAAATTCCAGTTTACATATAGAGCTACTTAAAATTAATTCTCCAAAGAAAAAAGGGGGCTTTATAACCAGTGAGTATGGGCTAAAAATTGGAGCACTTCCATCGATAAATCTCCTTCAACATACCTGTAATGTGGTAAATCATCATGACCCAGGATAAAATGCTGACAAATCTGATATAATCAATTTAGAGGCCAAACAGAGAATGACCAATGCTATTGATAAAGAACACTGAAGCTCATAAGCAATTCTAAGGAATAGGGTTTATATTGCTGTAATCATTTTTGGAAGTGACTGTTGAGTTTGGCATTCCAAGATTACTATTAACAGAATAAAGCTTAGAAATGGAGAAAGTTGTCGGTAAATGCACTATGCTGTCTGGTTGTTTAAAAAGACAGCAGACATCATGAGTTATAGTAATCCTTGGGCTACAGTATAGGGAAATTCCTAACATTCCAAAACATCTTCCAAAATCTCAACAATACTCTGTCAAAACTACACACCTGAATATTAACCAATGATGTTAAACATTTCAGTGCAAAAGAGGAGTTAAAAGCTATACATATAACCCCAATAATAATGGGAGGTCTCTCTTATAACAGTTACATACTGTATTCAATATGTAATGCTTAGTTTTTGACTCAGAGGATAACAGTTCAGAGAAGAGTCCTTTACCTACTGACAGTAGTGAAAATTATGAATTCACAAATACTGTATCACATTCAGTGAGTAAAAAAACACTACAAAGGCCGTACTTACAGCTCAATGGCTGGACTAGAGACTGAACTCAGTAGAAGGCAACATATGCCCCTGTGCTACTTAGGAAAGATAAACAGGTACAGGTAATTGCTAAGCAATAGCTCACAAACCCCTCCACTAGAGGGACAATTAGGTGATAAAAAACTGCACATTGCATCGATACCTGTTCACACCAGTATGCAGAAAAGCCACAGTATGTTTAGTAAATAACGTCCCATTTTTCTGTGATTTTTCACATTCAGTGAGTAAAATCAGTAATCTTGTCAGGCAAAGGAGAACACATACACACAGGAAGGAGAGACACACATGGGAAGGATTCTAGGATTGGGGTATGTACCCCAGTCTGTCATGGACACACAAACAGGCCCCTCAATGTGGGTGTGACAAGGGTATGGTAATCCACAGCTTAATGTCACACTCGCACTTCGCTCGGGATTACAAATTGAGCACAGTATATAATAGCGCCACTTTGTCTAATGTGTAAACAGGTTGTAACTTTGCAGGCACAATTGGGGATCCAATTTTCCCCTCTACATAGATGCTTTCAGATTAAATCGGTGTCAATCCAGCAATAAACCACTTGCCACACTTTATCAATGAAGTGATTTATCAATGAAGTGATATTGCTTTTGGAATAACAGCCTCCAAACATATTTCATATAATAAATGGTAGAGTAAATAAACAACCTGTAAATCCATGCAATATATACTAGTACTTTGTATTCAATATTCACACTTGGTATATACATCTTTTGTTCATGCTCATACGCAGTAGAACAAACGCATAAGAAGGCTGTTTGTGGCTCAATAGCACATGCGCTAAAACATGCAGGTTAAGAGTTTAGTATCTACTATGCATGCATTGTGCTACGGGATAGCAGAGTTGATAATGGGGTTAATGCTGTAGTATTTGAAAAACTGAATATGCCTGGTATATATTGATCATATCACAAGGCATTATGGGAAAGGGACAGAAAAGCCCAAAGCGCCCTCTGTTGGATGTAACAAATCCTCAATTTGCTTTTGACCCACCGAGTCTTGAGAAAGCAAAAACAATTTTAGCCAAGCCAGTATCTCTCATTTGCAGACAACGTTGTTTCAGGATATTTGTCCCTCATCCGTGCAGAGCAGAGCGATACGGGCTGGCTGTGTGGGAGCCTTTGAGCGGCTCAGGAAGGTAAGATATCTCCTTGAGGTGAGCAGCGAACACTGATGAGGTACAAAAATCCCAAAACAGCGTTGTCTGCAGATGAGAGATACTGGCTTGGCTAAAATCCTTTTTGCTTTCTCAAAACTCGGTGGGTGAAAAGCAAATTGAGGATTTGTTACATCCAACAGAGGGCGCTTTGGGCTTCTCAGCCCCTTTCCCATAATGCCTTGTGATATGCAGATGCTTAGTAGAGGGCGAAAAGGCAAAACATAACTCTACAAGCCGTTCGTTCGGTGCTCTCCTCAAGGAGAGATCTTCCCTTCCTGGTATATATTGATGTATGGTGGCAAGTCTAATGATTTTAATTGGGGTTTTGTAATTTTGATGGGAATAGCAAGTATGTATGTCTTCATCAAACTTGTAATAGGGTATATCAAAGATGTCATGATGATTACCTTCACACTTCACAAGGGAGGCATGACGTCTGAAATGTAGTGTAGGTGTGAATCCACATGCTGTGAGAACGCTACAATAGTTGTCTCAGCCCGCTACAGAATGGACTATTGGTGATGTATAAACAAAGTGAGAATAGTGAATGCAAAGTACTAGCACATATTGCATGGATTTACAGGTTGTTTATTCTACTCTACCATTTATTATATGAAATATGTTTGGAGACTTGCACCAAAAGCAATAAGTAAAATCACTTTGATTATTGGAAGTGTGACAAGTATTTTATTGCTGGATTGAATCAAAATGATTTAGAAGTTACAAATTGAGAACCACACAATCTCAAACAGTCTATACACCCAGCAGCAAACACTTCCACCATCTACTGTAGAATGAATGATACAACTCAGTTCTACAGGTAACAAGCAACCACTTATGGAGATAGTTAGGTTCTTTAGGGCAACAAGGCAAAACCATTAAAATCCTAAAATGTAGTTACAGAACTTTGTTACAAAAATAAAGAACAAAAGACATACATAAAAGTGTGCAAAAACAGTTACAAAGAAAATGGATGAAATAAAGAATAAGAGACCTCTAGTGATTAGATTGGTGAGCGACCAGACTGAGGAGTACAGCTTGACGAAAAACGTACAAACTCTCACAACATAGGTTTTATCTGCGAGTTCAGATCCTTTGTGTCTGCTTACCTCAATTCTTAAAGGGACCGCAAGAAGCCCTCAATCCCGCCTTCTGCTTAGGTGACAGAGGGATGGCTAATTACATGCAGAGGACAATTGTAGAGGGTATTATTCCAGCTTGAGTCGTAATTTTCCCTAGGTGTCTTCTAGCTCAAAAATATAACCACAACTTCCTGAGCATAAATTTACCAACCTGGGCATACCAAATATGAAAAATTCATAATTTGAGCAAATACTTAGTTCTGTGGTTTCCTAAAGGCTGACAATTATGGCTTTTAATACAGGAGAAGTGGTTGAGTTTCCGAATTATAATCACATTAGTTGGTTAGTAAAAACATGGATTATGACCAATATGCCTGATGTATATGCTATTCTTTGTATACACTCGCTAGGTCACGTTGCCTGGTGTGCTTTGGAGTCAGCTTGTCTACTCTTTGTAAAAACAAAAAAGGGGAGGAATTCCCAAGGTGAAGGATAGAGTGACTTGCTTATGTTAGAACACACATTTGCCATAGGCAACCTTAAACTCCATTCCTTCTCCTCTAATATTTTGCTAACTATATTAAATACTTAACTTTAATTAATAATACAATTTAAAATCTCTAGATTTCACTCACTAAAATAAAACACAGCAACTTATAACTCTCTTAAATATTCATAGAAAAATGCCTAGGGATACCTATAGAACTGTCAAAGTACCTACATTATCCAAATCTATATCCATCATAGGTAATTTATAACCAACTATTGAGAGTAACCTAGCTCAGGTAAGTAAAAACTAAAGTCACTAAAGTCCTATTGCACCTCTAAGGCTAATACATATGACAACCATTGTCTATCACCTCTATTTACATCTGCTGTCTGTATACTTCGGACAACAGCATATTCCCAGGACTCCTGACACTAGTCCTTTAAATGCTGCATGTGGTACTAGGCCTGTTAAACTTCTTTGTAAATAAGTAGCACCCAGAAGTATCCTTACTTCTTTAAATGCTTAGAGATGATGGATTGCTATCTAATAAGAAAATTAACTTGGACGGTTACCTAGAATAATCCTGAAAAAACTTTTTCCTAGAAGTCTCGAGGTGAGTGTATTGCTATCTCAATAGAAAGCTGACTTTGGCACTATTCTACATATTCTCTAGTCCCTAAACTGGTATCCAAAGCGAATGTAGCACACCTCTGCAGCGGTTGCTACTAAGTGAGTAGCATTGCTCAAGTTAAAATATAGATCCTAACCTCCCCTATTATTTAAAATAGTTAGCAAAATATTAGAAGAGAAGGAATTGAGTTGAAGGTTGCCTATGGCAAAAGTGTGTGCTAATATAGCTTGTCTACTCTTTCCCATCATTTACCCACTTTTCTCATTAGAAAGGTCTTTGTTAATTGGGACTCCTATACCAGGTTGATCTAACTGAATTGCATACAGTGAAATACCTCCATCACATGTGCCCAGGAAAACTTAAGAGTTAGATTTTCCAAGTAACAAAGTACATAAGACATAATATGTAGAGACAGAATAATTTAAGCAAATAATAAATCACTAAAGGTCAGTTTTTATTACCGGTACATCTTTTCTCTCACCATAAAACATTATTACGGTATTATGTCTTAAATATATACATGTGAAGACTGCCTAGAATATCAAGTAAGAATTTCATCTGTAAAGAGAAATTGCTCTTGGGGAAAATCCTTCAGTATTTTTATACAATTTCCCTATATTGATTGTGCACAGAAAATCTACACGATCACGAATGTCAGAAATCTGCACCAAAAGCAAAGTAAATGCAGTGTACTACACATGGATGTAGATTTAAGTTTAGATTTGAATAGATTGTGTTAAAGGTAACTAAAGTTTGTATGTATTGTCTATGTTACAAGCATTCAAACTAAATATAGCAAAGCATCATGATAAAGATTGTAGTTCACAAAAATTGCAAGTGATTCCAAGATGCTAGTTTATGAATCACATGCTATTGTATTATACATTATATGTTACATATGTGTCCCCTCTCGGGTCTTAGATACATAACTCTGTTACCTGTTTAGTCAATTGGGTTCTTCTTAATTCCAGCATAGTTTTGGATTCATATTAGTACAGAGAAAAAGAACTTTTCATTTTATCTCTAATACTGTGGAAAATGGAGGTAAGACACATTGTTATTTCTGGGCATTTTACGGTCAATGGACAATGATGAATACTGTAATAGGGAGAATCACTTTCGAATAAAATTTGATCAACCGAAAATGAAACCTAGAAAAATTAAATCTATTGGATCTTAAATTAATTTAGCGCATTGGTGCTTTGCATATTTTATTAAAAATATAGTTGTTCATTGACTAAAGGTGTCTAGCTAACAGTGTTATTATAGTGTCTGTGACATAAGCAACAGTATTTTTGAGATGCCACTACAGGTAATGGAGTTTTTGTTAAAGAGAATGTATCATGAACGCAATATGAATTTCATAAGTTAAATGTAAAGTCTAATTTTATAAGACAAGAAATCTCTTTACCACTCTCTCAAAAACACTCACTCAGTGCAATAACCACCTTAAGGCCCACTTCACACGCACTCTTTTACTCCCCAAATTTTTAAATGCATATAAAAATTGCAGACATATAAGGCATTTTTGCTTTCTGTTCTTTTAGCGTCATGTACATTTTTTTTCCTGACATTTTGGATGTCCTATGAAAAAAAGATATAAGAATACTGAGCTGTGTTAGAGAGTACAACTAGAAACAATTAAAGCACTATCATACCTGTAAAATGTCTCACTGCAGTAAGTTATCTGTGCCATATCTTTGCTGCATATTTACATCTTTTACGCATGGATCTTTATGGGATGTTCAATTAATGGAGACAAGTGTCTCCAGACTTTTTTTTAAGCTAGCAAAATATGGAGGTCAATCTGGAAGTTACTGACTAACTTTAACTAAGGTACTCAAATGTTCAATGATTTTAGCAGGAACACACCCCTTTCATGGACAAGGGTACCATGGTTTCAGGAAGAAAAAAAATGCAGATCCTTTTTTTTCTAAATCAAACAATTCTGATTCTTCTCAGACCCCACAACAAACCTGAGAATGAACCTGAAAAATATAAATATTTTAACATATTAATTCACATAAAACAATCTCCAGATATTCTAAATGAAAATGTCTGATGATACATTGCCTTTAAGCAGTCAAAAACATACGCCCTTCAGACTAACCCTTTCTATTCTGTCTTCCAGGCACCAGTTTCACAACACAACTTTAATTCCCCTCCACCACAGATTCTATACAACCCAGCTCAGCAGATACTAACCTACACTGGGTTTTGCTCTCCTACATCCTCTCTCCCTTCTTATGCATCATACCCACTACCCTTGCAGGTAATTCCAGTAAATTACTACCCACCATTGATCACGGTCTTTGAAAGCAGTTGGTCTATAGCAGTGGTTCCCAAAGTGGGCACTATTGCCCCATGGGGGATTCTGAAACAATCCTGGGGGTCAGCAGTAGCCTAATGTCACTGGAGCTTTCTGTTTGTTCACTTAAAGAAAAAAGATTTCTAGGGGAATGCCAAGTATTTTTTTTGTTTCCCTGAAAAGTGGGTGGTAGGCCAAATAAAGTTGGTAATCTCTGGTCTCAAGTTTTTATTACATTCAGTATCAGAAGATTATGTTCTATTGCCACATAGATCTACTTGTGACAATTTTAAAATTAAATTGGCAGATACTGTGCTACAATGTGTCGTGTAAGCAAACTACTACTACTGCTCCTGCTAACGTTATTATCCTTTATATAGCCATCAGGGTCCTATCCAGCAACTTCCTCTGCAGATATTTCGTTATCAGACGATATCCAAAACACATCCCACTCCAACTCGATGACTGGACTTTCTTCTAATCCACATTCACAATATGCATCCACGATCCTGCTACCAGGGGAGAAACCGCCGCCTTATGCTCCTTGATGCATGGACCATCAGCACATTTACTGGCAGGAAAACAAGATTTTAAAGGGCTTTCTGCAGAACTAATGAAACCACTAACATTCCTTCCAACTAGATATTTACCTCCATAAAAAAGTGTTCACACCAGTTCTAAGATTAGTGAATGAATAGTCTAGACGAGACTGAGCTTTGCAACAGTATATTTTACTATGTGTTACTTGCTGGAGTGTGTCTCTTTGACTTTTTCTTCAATATTTAACTGTTCTTGCACTGAGCAGATGATTATACACTGCAGCACCTGTGGATATGGATTAAAACTGACTAAAAATACATTGCATCACAACTTTGCTGTGTTGGTAGAAGGCGTGAAATGTGTATACTTTGCTCTTCTCTCTTGATACTCTGCTCATATGTTATGCTACAAACTTGAACAAATATACAACTTCCCTTATATTTAAAGAGGTTATCTTACAAATTAATTTGAATTTAAAAATGTCCAAACCCATAATTACACAAAAGGTTTAAAAATGCATAAAACAAAAAAAAGAGTAATACTCACCTTCCCACTCTTGTGCCACTTCCATGCCTTTGCATTTCTGATTCCCTGCCATGACTGGGACAAGGTATTCTGGTGCCTAAGTAAATAAGGCATATAGTGCCCCCCTATGGAAAATTCAACCCATTTCATATCTCCTTGCACCTCTTTTTCTGCCAGAGATGTAGTGGCGCCCTAGTAGGTCACCTACCTGTTATCCTGGCCCTGTGCCCTGCACTGTCTGTCTGATAACAATTTTTAGCAGTGGTGTGTCAATAGTAACTGGCTTCTGTGGTTACATGCTGTGTCAAGACGGATCATGCAAAAAGGAAGACAGCATCAACAAGGTTGCAAAACATACAAATTATTTTAGTCCTCCCTTAAAAACATATGATGTTTCGACTCTAAAGTGAGTCTTTCTCAAGCTTGAGTAAGACTCACGTTTAGAGTCGAAACATGTCCTTTCACTGTATCCTCGCCAGCAGCAGAATGATCCTTGCAAGTGAGCAAACTATGCAAGAATCCTTGGCCTTTTCTCTGCTTGTCAAAGAAAAAAAGTTCCAGGCACATTCTTAGCTTCTCTAACAAGCAGGTAAGAAATCTTCTCTGCTTGGTAAAGTTTTATTAAAATACAAGTCTACAGTATTTGATACACTCACGGTTTTGCAAGTTTTCCCACTTACAAAGAATCGAGGGGTCTGTAATTTTTATCATAGGTGCACTTAAACTGTTAGGGACCGAATTAAAAAAAAATCTGAAAATCACATTGTAGGATTTTTAAATAATTTGAATTTTATAGCATAAGTATTTGATACAATAGAAAATCAGAACTAAATATTTGGCACAAAATCCTTTGTTTGCAATTACAGAGGTCAGATGATTTCTGTAGTTCTTGACCAAGTTTGCACACACTGCAGCAGGGATTCTGGCCAAGGCCTCCAAACAGATCTTCTCCAGATCTTTCAGATTTCAGGGCTGTCGCTGGACTACATTGATTTTCAGCTCCCTCCAAAGATTTTCGATTTGGTTCAGGTCTGGGAGACTGGCTAGGCCACTCTTGGACCTTGAAATGCTTCTAATGGAGTCACTCCTCCCTGGCTATGTGTTTTGGGTCATCATTGTCCTGCCACCCAGCCACGACCCATCTTCAATGCTCTGACTGAGGAAAGGAAGTTGTTGACCAAAATCTCACAATACATGTCACCATCCATCCTCCTTTCAATACGGTGCAGTCGTCCTGTCCCCTGTGCAGAAAAGCACCCAAGTACCCCCATAGTATGAGTTTTCCACCCCTATGCTTCATGGTTGGTGCAGTGTTCTTGTTGTTGTACTTATCCTATTTCTTCCAAACACAGCGAGTGGAGTTGATACCAAAAAGTTCTATGATGGTCTCCTCTGACAACATGACCTTCTCCCATGCCTCATCTGGATCATTCATATGGTCATTGGTGATCAAACAGCCTGGACATATGCTGGTGTGTGCAGGGGGACCTCGTGTGCTCTGCAGCATTTTAATCCATGATGGTATAGTGTGTTACTAATGGTAGTCTTTGAGACTGTGGTCCCAGCTCCATTCAGTCCATTGACCAGGTCCTCCGAAGTAGTTCTGGGTGATTACTGACCTTTCTCAAAATCATTCTTATTCCACGAGGCGAGATCTTGCATGGAGCCCCAGACCGAGGAAGATTGACAGTCATCTTGTGTTTCTTTCATTTTATAATAATTACACCAACAGTTGCTGCCTTCTCACCAAGCTGCTTGCCTATTGTCCTGTAGCCCATCTCAGTCTTCTGCGGGTCTACAATTTTATCACTTAGCTCTTTGGTCTTGGTCATGTTGGAGAGGTTGGTGTAGGATTGCGTTTGTGGATAGGTAGCTTTTATACAGGAAACAAAATCAAACAGGAGCAATTAATACAGGTAAGGAGTGCAGAGCTGGAGGGCTTCTTAAAGAATAACAGGTCTGTGAGAGCCAGAATTCTTGCTGGTCGGTAGGTGATCAAATACTTATTTCATGCAATAAAATGCAAGCAAATTAATTATTTAAAAATCATACAATTTTTTTTAGATTCTGTCTCTTAGATTATTGTACTTACAATAAAAATTACAGACCTCTCCATTCTTTGCAGGTGGAAAAATTTGCAATATCACCAGTGAATAAAATGCAAATTTTCTCCACTGTAGGTGGAGATGGAGGGTTTTAACCATAAATGGCTTCATGAAATAACCTGTTTAATATTAGCCTGCAGTTTTGCTTTGTAATAGAATAGTCAAAGAATACAGTAAGGTTCACAATTGGATTAATAAATAAAAGTTTTTGCTGCAAATATCAGCTATCCATTTAATTCTAGAAATCGGTGTGTTGGTCGAAGATCACACACATAGCTAATCATTTATATTTTTGCAAGAAAAGTTTATTCAGCTCAATCATAGGTTAGGGAAGTAATAGAAAACTCACTTTTAATAAATTGCACTGGTTGAAATACCAACTTTAAATAAAGTTGTAATATATAGTGTATATAAAATCATCATCATTAAAGAGAACCTGTCACATAGATTATGCCCCCCTTGCTGTGGACAGCACAACCTAGTGTCAGACATGCTGTTTCCAGCGCTGTGTCCCTTATTCTGTAAGAAGCTGTAGTTTTCGAGTATATAATGCTCAAATGTCAGTTTTCACCTGAAATGTGTCAGTTTTTTCATACCCCACCCACCTCACAACTGATTAATCTATTACTTTGAATAGGTAAAAACATGAATAATTGCCAGATAGGCAGTGCTAACACCTCCTCATGAATAAGATTTGAGCATTAAATGTTCTAAAACTACAGCATTTTACAGAATAAGGGACACAGCGCTGGAAACCGCATGTCTTTCACTAGATTTTGCGATCCTCAGCAAGGGTGGCATAAACTATTTGAAAGGTTCCCTTTAAGATACTAAATACATTAATCTCAAAACAATGCAGTTAAAGGAGTAAGCCCGTTTATTAAAAAAAGAAAAAAGAAATCAGCTACTGGTGCACAATAAAAAAAAATAAAAAAAAATCTTTCACCTGCCTTCTGCCTCACCTCCCCCTCCGGTCTTGGGGTTTTTCTTTCCAGTTCTTCTTCTAATGGTAAAATTTCCATTGCAGCCACCGATTGCCACTCCCTTACATCACTATCTGGCAATAAACAGCTGTGAACATTGATGTAGGCAGAGGAACCTGACCGCTGCAGCTATGACATTGCCAATTTAGGGGGGGCCAAAAAATAAACACCCGACTTTTAAAGAGCTTTTCACTGGAGCGGGGTGGGGGAGGAAAAGGGGGGGGAATAAGGTTTTTGTTTTTCTTTATTGGGCACAAGCTTTTTTTGTTTTTAATTTTTTTTTTAAATTTAGTCCCTTTAAGGAAAATTTTTTTTTCATTACAAACACCATGACATTTTATTTTCCCAAGGGAGGCTTGTTGGTCTCATTGCTACATTATATAAACATCAGTTATATGCAGATAGAAAAAACCCTGCAAAAATTAGAACGTTTTTTAAAAAAATTTTTTTTTTTTTTTGTAAAAAATGTTTAATTTAAAAAAACAGATTTGCTATTAAAAAATATAATACATTTCCAGTTTTTTCATCCCTCTTTCAACAATTTAAAGAGAAAATTTTTATTTATAATCCATCAAAAGGGGAAAATGGTTTTTCCCCACAGGGGTTTTTGGGAAAATTTAAAATTAGTTTTTTAAAAAAATTTTTTCAAAAATTTTTTACAATCGGTTTAAACCCAAAAAATGAGTATTTTAAAACTTTTTGAAAACGTGTAAAAAAAAAGTAGGGGGTTTTAATACTTTCAGTGTTTTACGAAACTATACACACAATACTGCAGAATAATTTATACATGTATAAAAAAAATGCTTGATTAAAAAAAAGGTTTTGATTTTGGGCTATTTGAAGAAATTTAAAGGGGGGGGCAATTGAGTGGGAGGGGGGTTTTCATTAAAATTTGTTTAACAAACCTCTCCAAGTCCCCGTGGGCTTTTGTTGAAAGCTGATGGTTTAAGCAGCCGCGGGTAAAAATGCAAATTTAAAAGGGGTACGAAATTACCCCCCAAAATCTATTTCAAAATTGGGAAAAGAAAAAATTTATGAAACAAAAGAAACATCTTTCATTTGCAAAAATAAAAATAGAAGGGAAAATGCACACTCAAATCTTAAAGTTAATCTGCATACTAAAAAATTTATGAGGAGCAAAACCCCCAAAAGAGTATGTAATGAGCCCCAAAATTTGGGTTGACAAAATTTTTCCTTTTTGCTTCTCAAAAAATTCAGTGAATCAGAAGTTTAAAATTTAGGTTTGGTTTCAAAACCCATAGTGGGGGCAGTGAGGTTTTCTTTCCCCTTTCCCTTTCCCAAAAATCCCTTTTTATATGCAGATCTTAAATTTGTGGGCCTTTAAAAAGGGAAAACAAAACACTACACACCTTAATGGTCCCCCTCCATAAGGAAAAGATGTTCCCCTTCTCTCAGCCCCCTCATTGCCCCCCCCAGGGCCCAAACCAATATTCGCTCTGCTTACATGATGGGGGCAAAACCCCCCCAAACCCCGGGGGTTTTGTTTGATGAGCAATATTGGCTTTTGATAATTATTCCTTTTTTCTTCTCAAAAAATTCCGTGAGGGCCCGAAGTAAATTGAGGATTTTTTTTCAAAACCTTTTTAGGGGGGGCGGGGAGTGAGCTTTTTCCGCTCCCTTTTTCCCCTAATTTCCCTTTTGATATGCAAAATTGTTAGTAGTGGGCCCCAAAAAGGGAAAACAAAACACTACCCCACTTTAAAATGGTTTTCTTTCCCAAAAAGGGAGTGTTCCCTTTTTCTTTTTCTAAAATTAAGGGAGTGAAGTAAACATGTAAGTTTTTTTCCCCCACAGTAATTTTCATTTTATACTTTTCCCGGCAGTCCCCCCTATGTAAAATCTTTACTTCCCTTTGAAAGTAGTCATTTTAAAAATTTCAGAATTTCTCTGTATTTTTTGATTCAAATAATTTTCCCCTTCTCCCAAAAGGGGCCCCTCAAAAAGGAAAGCTTATATTGGGGTGTTTTTCTGGCAGATATCTCAACCAAGTGCTCTTTATCACAGACATTTACTTCTAGCCGACAAACCACAGTGGGTTTTAAAAGACAGGATTTTTAAACTGGGATTTAAAAGGGGGGACACAAAAGGGGAAAACGGGGTAGTCAACAAGGTTTTAGCAAAAATGTAAACCCTTTATTATAAAAGTAAAATTTTAAGCTTCTGGTTTTTCGCATTTAAAAAAAGTTTAACCGGGAAAATAGTTGGGCAATCAAATTTAAAGGGAAAATTTAACAGCATTATTTTAGTGCTGGTCCAGAGTCTGAAAAATTTTAAAGAAAACAAAACCACTTTTCTTCTTCTCATTTTCCCCCAAAAAAAATAAAATAAGAAACCCCTTTCCCAAGTGCACAAAAAAAAAGTCATTCTAATGAAATTTTCAAAAAAAAATAACGTTGAAAACCAAGGGGAAATTTACAACACTATTTAAAAAAGAGAGAGAGGGCCCGACAGAAACAAAAAGAAGAAAAGACAGAATTTGGAGAAAACGTTTTTAAAGGGGTTTGTTTTTACTGTCTGCAAACTTTTAAAATACAAATTTTATTAAATATTTGGTAAATTTCCCCTTAAAACTGTTTTGACTTTGGGGGCAAAAAAATTTTAGATTTCCTTCCAAAGCTTCTCACCAAAATTTGTTGGTAGGGGAATTTTTTTTCCATTCCTCCTGACCCGAAAAAAGGTGTAACTGAGCCATGTTTTTTAAAAGGGGTTTGCCTTGCTGTACCTGCCTTTTCCCGCTTTTTCCCCTAAATTTCCAATGGGGTTGGGGAACCCGGGCTTTTGTTTATGGCCCCTCCAAAACAATTTACTCGTTTGGGTATGTTCCCACCGGCTTTTAAAAGGGACGTAATTACCCCCGTTGGGTTACGTCCAAAAAATAGTCCATAGTAAAAGTTCGGTGCTGCTCTCCCGGGGAAATTTCGGGGCCGAAAAAAAAAAGCTTTTGGGGGTGAAATTTTTGCACGGTAATTTCACCCCGTAATTTTAAAGTCCCTAAAATTTAGTCGGTATTTCTGGCCCAGGCAAAACCCAAAAAACAAGTATATTTTTTTTAAAGGGGGAAAACCCCCCCGCCCCATATTTTTTTTTGAAGATATTAAGTATTGGGAAAATATTTTAAGATCCTTCCAAAATCCGGCTGTTTGCCGTTCCCTTTTCCCCCACCATTTTTTAAAAAATTTTAAAATTCCAAAAATACTGATGGGAAATTTTTTTAATTCAATAAAATTGAAATTTAAAAATTTAAAAAGTCGTTTTTTTTTTAAAAAATGCTTTAGAGTAACGGGCACATTGGGAAAATTTTTACTTGTTGTGTGTATGTTCCCCCGGGCGTTTTTTTGGTCCCGGGTTGGGAAAAAAATGTTGTCATGTTTTTATTTGCATTTTGGGGAAAAATGCTGTACAAATTACTTTACCATATTTTCACATGGACCAAAAAAACGGGCCCTGGGAACCCTTCCCAAGCCCCCAAAACCAAATTCGTGAAAATTTTTGGTTGCAAAAGCAAATATGTTAAAAAATTATTTGCAATTTTCCTAAACCCCGAAAAAAAAACCCTAAATCAATTTTATTTCCGCAGCATTTAAGCAGAATTATGCAAAAATTTTTAACCCGCAGGAAGGGAATTTTATTTTTTATTTTAGGGTAAAATAAAAATTTAAAAGCATTTTCACTTATAGAAAAAATTTCATGCCCCATTTTTTTAAAATAGAGGTCCAAAATTTCTTTTTTAAATTTTCAAAAAAAGTAAAGACAAAGCAAACAAAAAAATTTCATATGGGAGTTTTCCAAATATAAAAAAAAGAAATTCCCCATTTCTAAAAAAAACCTAAAAGGGAAATGGGAAAGTCCCCTACTTTTAAAATGCACATTAAATACATTCATATTTTTTACATTTAAATTTAAAAAAATTTCAAAAACACTTTTTAAAGGGAAACACAGGGAGAGAAATGTCACTTACTAAATAAACCCCTTAAAAATTTAGAAATCTGCTTCCCCACAAACATGTTCCCCCTACAAAATACCAAATTTAGCTAAATTGCAAAAAATAGCATTTAAAATGGGGGCCTGCCTGCCCGCTAGCCCCCTCTCCCCCCTCCCATGGGAAAAGACTCAACACGGGATAAAAAGGGGGGGTAATTTTAAAACCCCCGCATTTTTCCAATGAACAAAACCACTTTCATTTTAAAAAAAACCTCCGATTATGGGGCACCCACATCTAAACCGCATGCTTTTTGGTTTTTGGGGCAATTCCCCGGGACATGCTGCTTTTGGGCATTCTGCCGCTTGCCCCCTTTTGTTCATGACACCATCTTAATTCTGAATTTTTATTGCAAATAGTCCCTCCCCAAAAAAATTTGATACAAGGGCCAGACAGTCTTGGTAAGACTGTGGAAAAATCCCATTTGAGCCCCTGAAGAAATTTTCCCCGTTTAAATTTCCCCTGCAAAAAACGCGTCAAAAAGTGTTGGGGGCCCTTTATTTTCATGACGGGAAATACGTTCCCCATTATTTTCTAAAGGGGTAAAGGCGTAATTTTCGTCGCAAAAAACGGCCCCAAAAAATTTTACAGGGGCTTGATTTCCCATGTAAAAACGCTTTGAAAAAACGCCCCGCGTAAAATTTCGACAAAGTTTAAAAACGCCTCGTTTTTGGGAAAAAGGAGACTATTTAAAATTGCAAACAATTGAAAAATTTCCCCTACCATTTTTTTAGGCGTTTTAGGGACGTAATTTTGTTCCCCCCCTTTTTTGGCCCGTGTGAACATAAACCTTTCCTTTAAACCCCTTTTTAAAACCCCGTTTTGGCAATTTTGCTTTAGGCAATTGGGCCCTTTTTGGGAAAACACATTTCCAAACCCAAACTTTAACTTCCCCGGCTGATGTTTTAGATGTTGTTCTTTTACCAACAATCTTTTTTCCTCATGATGCCATTTATTTTGTTTAGTGCATCAGTCCCTCCTGCAGCAAAAAAAATCCCCCAACATGATCTGCCACCCCCCCAAATTTCACGTTGGGATGGGTTTTTTTGGGTTTTAAGCTTCCCCTTTTTCCTCCCCTAACGGGTTTTTTAGGCCAAACATTCCCTTTTTGGTTCGTGAGACCACAGGACATGTCTCCAAAAAAGTAGATGTTTGTTCCTGGGTTTTCATTTGCAAACGTTTTAAAGGCTTTTATATCTTTCTTCTGGATAAGGGGTTTTTTTTTTGGCTGGCCTTTTCAGCCCATGTGATACAGTACCTTTTTTCCCCTGTGGACAATGACACTATCTTACCGTTCCCCAGCATTTCAAAAGGTCTTTGCTTTTGACTTGGCTTGATTTTTGGGCCCCCGAGGATCAAAGCATGTTTATCTCTGAGACACAAATTTCTCCTTCCTGATGGTATGAGGGTGGACTTCCCATCTTGTTTGCAAACCCGCATATAAATTTTTTTAAGATGAACAAGGGATTTAGGTTCTGGGAAATTTTACCCAAGGATTTGAAACCCCGACTTTTCAAGTCCCAGTTTTTCTTCCAATATGTTGGGGTGGGTTTTTTTACACTTTCCCCGATGTTACAGTGTGCATTAAAATACATCCACAGGTGTGTTCTTAATCAGGCCCCTGTTTCCCCCAAAAAATATCAAAATCCAAAGACGCATCATCATATGGGCGTCCTAAATTGTTTTTTAAGACATAGTAAACCCAGTGTAAACTTTTGACTTTTGCGAAAGTAATAAAAATGGCTTAAAAAAATTCTCTCTCTCATTCTGGCATTTAGAAAATATAAATAATTTTGGTAATCCTAATTGACCTAAAACGGGCGTGGTTTATTCTGGTTTCATGTTAGAGATAGTGAAAACAACATACATATGTGTCTTTTTTTTTTTTTTTTTTTTTTAAATGTAGTTTTTATTAATGATTTTCAGAATAAAAGACATGAACGGCAGAAAATTTAGAGTGTTGTAAACAATCAGATACAATAAAAGGATCATATGTGTTTTCTTATATATTGTATGTAATATTCTGGTTTCAACTGTAAAAACTTGTTCTATCGCAAATAAGGTACACATGTCATGTATGTCAAATACAGTATGTCATATGAAACTAAACCTAAAAACATCACATAATTTCTTTTTTTTAAACTTTTTCTTAGGGGAAAAAAACTTTTTCAGCCCAAAAAAAGAGTGTGCACAAAACAAGCCCTCATACTGTTACGTTAACCCCTTACCCACTTTTTTCGTATCATCGGCAATTTTCGGGTTTGGGTTCCGAAATTGCCGAGATACCAAGGCGATTTGGGCGCTACAGACGGAGCGCGCAAATCGCGGATTGAACCAGCGGTATATTACTGTGGCATCATCCCGACCCCCCAGGGCCGGAGTGACCCGGCCGCGGGGGAAAAACCCCCCCCGATGTCGCGACATCGTGGGTCGCGTTTTCCCAGCTGCAGGGGGCGGGAGTGAGCTCCTGCGCCCGCAACCCCCGGGCGCGAAACGGCCTTCAGCCCCGGGGTACTAAACCCTACCAGACACCCCGGGACGCTGAATGAGAGCCCCCCGGTTGTCTGGTGACGTCACGTCCCACAATGCAATAAGGGCAGTGGACGAAGTTCCGGGAGACCAGTATACAGTTATAAGCTGTTGCTGATCTCCTTTTGCTAAAAAAAATCTTTTTCGATTGTTCATGCAATTCCCCCCGGGGGAAAAAAAGGGGGTAAAAAAAAAAGGTAAAAAAAAATTAAAAAATAAACACAAACAAAAAAAAATAAAAAAAAACACGTCATCCCTTTTCCCTTTACAAACGCCAAAACCCCCCCCCAAAAAAGTCAAAATAAAAAAAGTACCCATATTTGGATCCCCGTGCATAACCCCTACCCAAAAACTGTCTTGTTAATTCCCCCTTTTATGGTGAAGGGCTTTTAAAAAAAAAACCCCCAAAAAACGTCACAGAATTGCGATTTTTGTTCTTTCCGCATCATAAAATTAGAAAAAATCATAAAAAACCATATCAACATCAAAGGGGATGCCAATTTTAAAAGTCAGTTATCCCGCAAAAAAAGTCCTTCACAGCCTGTATACGGAAAAAAATTAAAAAGTTGGCTATTAAAGAAGTGATGCTAAAATTGTTTTAGACAAAAAAAATTTTTTTAAAAAAAAAATGGTGTTCAAATAAAAAAATACAAAAATTGGGTATCACCGTAATCTCTCAACCCAAAAGGAAAAAAATAACTTGTCAGGATACTGCAGGGTAAAACGCTTTAAAAAATAAAAATAAAAAAACGCTAGGATTGCAGTTTTTTTCTTCACCCCCCTTAAAAAAACGGATTTAAAAGCATCATAAAGTCTTGTCCCCCCCCAAAAATGTTTCCGAAAAACGCAATCATCCCGAAAAAAAAAGTCCCTTACACCCCAGAAACAGAAAAAAATAAAAAATTTATGGCTCTCAGACCGCGTGATGCAAAAACTGTTTTTTTTCAAAAAAAATGTTTTTATGTGTAAAAAAAAAAAAACTTTTAAAAAAAAAATAAAAATGGGTACGCTGTAATCATATCAACCTGCTAGTAAAACACAGTCTTTTAAAACCGCACAGTCCCGCGTAAAAAATAAAAATAAAAAACACTCCCGGGATTGCTGTTTTTTGTACAAAATCCTCCCCAAAAACCCCTTAAAAAAAAAGGATCAAAGCATCACATCCCCCCCATAAGGGGTACCTAAAAAACATCAACTCTTTTTCAAAAAAAACAAGCCACAATCACTCCGTACAAAAAAAAAGGAAAGCTATGGCTGAGAATGACAAACATAAAAACGCAACTTTTTTTTAAAAAACCGCTTCTATTGTGTAAAAAATAAAAAACTAAAAAAAAATAAAATTTTATCTTTTAAATTTTTACGACCCCCCTAGTAAAGTTACCGTCATTTATCCCGTTGGGGAATATGAAAAAAATGAACCCAAAAACAATGGGGAACTGCGTTTTTCCCCCCCCATTTCCATGGCCCCCAATGCTAAAAAAATTACGAACCCTTGCACCCAAAATGCAAAATACACCCTTTTGGTGAATCCCTAGGGTGTTGAATCCAAAATGGGGGGGAAAATTCTGGGAAGGGGTTTTACCGTTCTAGACTTTGGGGGGTTTTCGTGCGACATGGCCCCCCCAATATCTGTTCCCAAAAGCCAAACGCGCTCCTCCCTTGTACCCCCTGCCCCCTGCGCCCAAACGCAGTTTTTCCCCACATGTGGGGATTTCCGAACTTGGAAAAAAAAAAAAAAAAAAAAACCCCAAAATTGGTTACGCAATTTCTTCCCAAATTCCTTTAAAAAATTAAACATTTCAGCTAAAATCGAGATTATTTTGGGAAAAAAAAAATTTTTTTTTTTTCGAGCCGAAAGCTAAAAAAAATGTTTAAACGCCGTGGGTCGATATACTCACTGCACCCCGGATATATTCCCTTAAGGGGGGGTGTTTTCCAATATGGGGTATTTTTTAGGGGTATTTATTGAGTTTTGGAACCTTGGGTGTCCACAAACTTGAAATGGCCCCCAAATAAAATCTAATGAAAAAGAGACCCCAGAGTCGGTAGGTGCACCCCTATTCTGGGGGTTTTGGTTGAGCCAAATAAAGCACTAGGGGCCCCATATGGATATTTTGAAAACGGCGAATCTGGGGAAACAAAATTAAGTTGGGCATTTCCTGATCACATTTACCGTAATCTGTCAAAATGTAAAAAATTGGGAAAAAATTGCAAAAAAAAATGAAATTTTGAAAATTTCACTTCCCCTTTGCTTTTAAATTCCTGTGAAACACCTAAGGGGTTAAAAAAAACGCCTAAATGCGATTTTGAATACTTTAAGGGGGGTAGTTTTTTAGATGAGGTCATTTTTGGGGGGTATCTAACATACAGGCAATCAAAATCATGTTAGAACTGGACTGTCCCTAAAAAAATGTATTTTGCAATTTTTTTGAAAATTTGAAAATTTCACTAAATTTATCAGCCCCCTAATGTCGCAAAAAAAAAAAAAAAAAAAAAATTTTAAAAAAAAGGCCAAACTACAGCAAAATATGGAGATGCAGTTTAGCTTTTTTGGGGTGGGAATAAACCTCTGCTTACATTTTTGAAGTTTTAAAATTGGTAAATTTTTCACTTTTTCACGAAATCTCAATTTTTCACAAATTTTTTGGGGCCAAACTTTCTTACTATCAAAAAAAAAATGTGTCAGAGGGGAACCCTTGAACACATGGTAGGTTAAAATTAAAAAAAATTATTTTCACATAAAGTGACACGACAGATTTAAAAAAAATGGGGCTCTGTCAGAGAGGCCAAAACTGGCTCCGGTGGTAAGGGGTTAATGCACAAGTAAAACAAATTATGATTCCTGAAAGGCAAGGATGGAAAAAGTGAAAACGTTGTTGTCTGATATTGCTGCGTCACAAAAGGTTTAAAGTTATAAAGCATTAAACAGTGGAAATTAAGAGTTATTACAGCTCATTTTGCTGGGAAAAAACGTTAATTTAAAGGGGGTTTTCCACAAAAGGGATTTCAAACCTGGTTTTTTCCAGCTTCAGCTTTCATGTTTCTCAAAAAAAGGGGATGATGATTTTGTTTTAACTGCAAAATGTACCCCGCAGCCTTGACATCACCATGTTTTTTTCCCCACAGTGTCTTTCCCTTGTCAAACAAAGGTTTGTTTATGTAAAGAGCTAAAGTAGCAAAAAAATATACAAAAGCCTCTCTCTTTATTATTCTCATTTTTGAAATAAAAATAATGTTGGAATCCAAAATTTATTAAATGGGGAAAGGTTTTTTATGATTTTATGTTAGATAGGAGAAAAAAAAAGCATTGTGTCTTTTTTTATAGTTATTAAACCCTTTTTGGTTTCAACTGCAGTTTCAATTCCTGTAGGGGCAAAATATTTAGATTTTTTTTGTCTCAATGCACATATCTGATTGAGGTTTATTTATACTATTCATTTATTTGCACTGTTTGACTCATTGCTGAGGAGTACAGAGAACAGGAGTAGAATGACAGTAACCAGGGTTGAACACTCAGCAGTGATTAAGTACAGTATGTGTGATTACTAGGTAAGAAAGAGACTGACAGTAGCTGCCTGAGAGGTGATGTCTGAACACGAGCGGCAATACTATGGAACTCTCGTCACTGGTCGTATCCCCTGGAGACGAGCTGTACACTATGGATCACTAAAGGAGCAGTTAAAACAAAAATGGTACAGAATTTTTAATAATAATGAAGGGTGAAAATGTCGACCATGAATCTTGGTGTCTGGCTATACAAGTGGACCAGGCTGAGGTGCTTTGTGAAAACAGCTTTGTTTCTGTAAAAAAATCCTATATTACATTCACTGTTGATGAACATTTTCTAATATAATTTCTGGGGCTTTGTGTTATTTTCTGCAGGTGTATTTGGATTCAACCTGCTTAGCAAATGAAGAAAGCGCAGGTGAAACGTGCATTGGGGCAGCACGTCTGTCCTTTGGTCACTCCATTTTCTGTTTGGATCTGTCCTGGTTTAAGTATTATTTACTTATTTGTAACAGGAATGGTGTAACTATTTTTTCACCTGTTTTTGTATACTTTTTTGACTAATCCCAGTAGATAATATGCATTTGTGACCATAGGACTGTACGTGCTTTTAGTTATTTGGGTGTTATGTCCATCTCTGAACAATGTGGTTTATGCATTTTGAATGTGTTTCTCAATAAAATTCATACTCTTTTCAGTATTTTGTATTGGCATTTTTTGGTTGGCTGCTTAGCAAATGAGTAATGACTTTATTATGAGTGAATATATAACATCTCCTGTTGCTGGCTTCATATATAGTGAAGGAAATAATTATTTGAACCCTTGCTGATTTTGTAAGTTTTCCCACTGACAAAGACATGAACAGTCTATAATTTTAAGGGTAGGCTAATTTTAACATCGAGAGATAGAATATCCAAAATAAAATCGAGAAAATCACATTGTATAAATTATATACATTTATTTGTATTTTGCTGAGAGAAATAAGTATTTGATCCCCTACCAACCATTAAGAGTTCTAGCTCCTACAGACCAGTTAGACGCTCTTAATCAACTTGTTACCTGCATTAAAGACAGCTGTCTTAGTCACCTTTAGTCCTGTCCACAGAATCAATCAGTCACACTATAACCTCTACAACATGGGCAAGACCAAAGAGCTTTCTAAGGATGTCAGGGACAAGATCATAGACCTGCACAAAGCTGGAATGGGATACAAAACCATAAGTAAGACGCTGGGTGAGAAGGAGACAAGTGTTGGTGCAATAGTAAGAAAATGGAAGAAATACAAAATGACTGTCAATCGACATCGATCTGGGGCACCATGCGAAATTTCACCTCGAGGGGTATCCTAGATCATGAGGAAGGTGAGAAATCAGCATAAAACTACACGGGGGGAACTTGTTAATGATGTCAAGGCAGCTGGGACCACTGGTAACATTACGCCATAATGGTGTAAAATCCTGCAGTGCCCACAAGGTCCCCCTGATCAAGAAGGCACATGTTCAGGCCTGTCTGAAGTTTGGCAATGAACACCTGGATGATTCTGTGAGTGACTGTTAGAAGGTGCTGTGGTCAGATTAGACAAAAATTGAGCTCTTTGGCATTAAATCAACTTGCCGTGTTTGGAGGAAGAGAAATGTTGCCTATAACCCAAAGAACACCATACCCACTGTCAAGCATTGAGGTGGAAACATTATGTTTTGGGGGTGTTTCTCTGCTAAGTGCACAGGACTACTTCACCACATCAGTGGGAGAATGGATGGAGCCATGGACTGTAAAATCCTGAGTGACAACCTCCTTCCCTCAGCCAGGACATAAAAATGGTTCGAGGTTGGGTTTTCCAGCAAGACAATGACCCACAGCATACAGCCAAGGTAATAAAGGAGTGGCTCAAAACGAAGCACTTTAAGGTCATGGAGTGGCCTAGCCAGTCTCCAGACCTTAATCCCATAGAAAACTTATGGAGCGAGTTGAAGCTCTGAGTTGTCAAGCGACAACCTCAAAATCTTAATGACTTAGAGATGATCTGCAAAGTGGAGTGGACCAAAATTCCTCCTGACATGCGCAAACCTCCTCATCAACTCCAAAAAAGTCTGACTGCTGTGCCTGCCAACAAAGGTTTAGCCACCAAGTATTAAGTCTTGTTTGCCAGAGGGATCAAATACTTTCAATTTCTCACTGCAAAATGCAAATAAATATATATAATTTATACAATGTGATTTTCTGGATTTAATTTTGGATATTTTATCTCTCAGTGTTAAAATTTGCCTACCCTTAAAATTATAGACTGTTCATGTCCTTGTCAGTGGGCAAACTTACACAATCAGCAAGGGATCAAAAAATTATATCCTTTACTGTATTTGTAGAAGATCCGGCTACAAGTAGTCAACATGCATGCTAATGAAATAACTGTATAGGCAAAGAGACTTTGACTTGTCAATAAGTTTCATTTTTACAGTCTCTGCTGAGGTAAGCATATATTCTTGTCTGTATAACTTATGTAATCAGCTCTTACCTGTCGTTTTACTTTTGTAGTGGTATGATAATCAACAAGTGCTAGTGACAGGGGGACTTCCTTGTCTTCTGACACAAGAGCAAAGAGCACTCCAGTATCTGTTGCTGGATTTATCTCCGCACTGACCTCTATACTCCAGTTTGTCCCATGTTGCTCTTCATTTGATAAATGAACTGCAATCAATCAGGAAAATGTCACAAGAGTCTGATACATTCAGATTTCATTTATAATTCACAGGACTGTACAGAGATTATACGGACTTAAATCCTTGTGCCTAGCAAGGCTCACAATTTAATTTCTCTATTTGTCTAACACACAAAGGGATCAATTTAGCATGACGCCATCCAACTTATCAGTATGTTTTTGGTATGTGGGAGGAAATCCACACAAATAGGTGAAAAACATACAACCTCCCTGTAGATACTGCTTTGGTTAAATCTGAACCTGAAACTGCTTTAATATGTTAGATGTTAGACTGTTTTTTTTGTGTTTGGGGGCAACCTGAAGCATGGTAGATGTCAACAATTTCCTTTCTGTTCTGTCATAAGTCATGATTATTGCACTGGGCAATATCTGTAAGCCGAATGCTTGTTCCTCTGACGGACGACTTAAAGGCAACCTATCACATAGGTTATGCCCTCCTTGCCGAGGACAGCCCAAGCTAGTGTCAGACATGCTGTTCCCAGTACTGTGCCCCTTATTCTGTAAGATGCAGCAGTTTTAGAGCATTTACCCCTCAAATCTTATTCATGAGTATGTGTTAGCCCCGCCCACCAAAGGCTAGCCCGCCCACTGACAGTTATTCACATGTTTCCACTTATTCAAAGTAATAGGTTTATCAGGTGAGGTGGGCAGGGCTAGCCTCAGAAGGGCGGGGTTTGAAAAAAACGGACTCTTTGAATGACCTTTTCTGGCTGAAAACTGCAGATTTGAGCATTAAATAAACGAAAACTACGGCATCTTACAAAATAATGGACACAGTGCTGGAAACAGCAGGTCTGTCACTAGCTTGTTCTGCCCTCAGCAAGTGGGGCATAATCTATGCGACAGGTTCTCTTTAAGTCAAAGACCAACTTAAAGGTGCTTTCTGTTAAAAAAAAAAAAAAAAATACATGACATTGGGGACAAGGTGTGAAAACCTACCCCTCCAAAAAAAAAATAATAAAAAATCACAAAACAAAACGATTTTTTTGGCCCCCTTCCCCCCCCACCGCTGCAGCCCCAAAGAGCCCCCCGGGGGCAAAGCCCCTCTTCCTATTTGGGTTTTTTTAAATCCTGACACAGTGAAAAGCTCGGTTTCAATTTTAATTGGAATGGGGCGAACCCTTTGGGCTCTGTGCCCGGAAAAAGAACAGAAGAGTTCATTAGCCTGGGAGCTTCCGAGTGCCAGAGAAAAAGGTAGTTTAATATCGGTTTTTGGGGTTTTGTTTTTTTTTTGGCCCTCTCTGTCCCCAATGTCAAGTAATTTTGTTTTTAGTGGAAAACCACTTTAAAGGGACACAATGTTTGAAAATTTTTAACCCAAAGGCCCAAACGTCCATAAATATTTTTTACAAGGGGCTTATTATCAGCACTAAACTTAAAAATTGTCTTGAAAATGGTTGTGGGAAACATTTTCTTCTTTCAATAAGGGTTAAAAAAAGAAAGCTAAAAAATGCTACTTCAAAAAGAGACAAAAAAAAACAAAACAATAATGGGCAACTACATGGTTTTCAACTGTTTTTCATTAATATCTGAATTGCGTAAATATTTTTTGCTTACTTACTGTAATTAATGAAGAAAAGGGCATAACCTCTTCCTGGATAAAAAGATCCTCTCCCGGGAAACCCAAAAAAGCACGCATCTTCTCTGCCCCTCGGAACATTTTCCTGTAAAAAAGGTTGCCCTTCTCCGTTAAACCAGTTCCACCCCATACGCCACAATACAAAGGGATTAAACTGAGAGTAGATACAGGTTAACACATTACTCGGCAAAAATATCAGACCTCTTTAATAATATTCTTTAGGATAGCACTTACTGGCTGAATCAGATCATTACTTTTGAAGGGAATTCCTCCTACTGTCAAGTTTAGCTGGTACAATCCTTTGTCAAATGTAAAAAGACCCCCAAAGCCACGGGAAATTTTCATGACTGCATCTCTTTTAAATTTTTATAAACCAAAATTTCCGATCTTTTTTCTTCAACAAAAAACCTGAAAAAAAAAAAAGCAAATATAAAAAAAAAGTTAAAGGGAATTTTGCCCATCAAAAAAATGATTTAAATTTTTTTAACTCCGTTTTTATTTTTAAACCATTTTTTGGGAAATTTTTTGGTTATTTTTTTTTAAAAATTTTCCAGATCCACTTTCAGTTTTTTTTTTAATAATTTTTAAGCCCTTTCTTTTTTCATTTTGGCCACAAAAGCCAAATAATCGCCCTACACTTCCTGTTCTTTTTTAAGAGTTTTTTCAGCGGGGGCTAAATTATAAAGTAAAAGCAGGTCAAACTGAAAGCAACCCCAAATGTGAATAATTTTCACAAATTTCCCCCAAGCCCACAAAGGGGGGATTTTACACCCCCCCCTCTCCACACCCCCTTCACATTGAAAACTCTTCTATAAAACTAGGGGACAGAGTTTTTTTAAAATCCAAATTTCCCTTTAAGCGCTGAAAAGTATCTCTCTGACTGTTTTTTAAAGCAGTGCAACAAAAAATTTTTTTCCCCCAAAAATCATAAATAGAGGGGCCCCGAATTTTGAAAAATCTACAATGGGGAAAAATAAAACGGCCAAGGGGAAAAGCAAATGGTAAAGGGCTTGTTTTTTTAATTAAGTAAAAAAAAATTGGTGAATTTTTTCCCCTTTTAAGGGGTTTTTTCCACACAAATGTAAAAATTTATAAGGCCAGTCCCGGCAAATTACCAGAACCCAAAATCCCAGAAAAAACCCAGAAAAAATGCTTTTGAAACCCCAAACCCAAATTTAACCAAAACCAAATTTTTTTAAACAATTTAAATCCTTCAAACCCCCAAATGAAGTACTTAAAAAAATGCAGCATTTAAAAAACAGTCCCCTTTTTTCCCAATGCGGTCACAAAAAAATTTCATTTACACACTAAAGCAGAATTTCATAAAAACCCAAAACTAAACCGATCGGGTATGTCTTTTGGACATTAAAGGGAACTTAATACGCAGGAAAGCCCACAAAATAAACGGGCAAAACAAACTGCAGGGAAATTTTTTTTCCTTTTTTTTACTTCAAGCAATTAAAGCAACATTCCAAACCCAAATTGAGTCACAAATTTTTAGGTTACTAAAAGAAAGGGACTTGTGTTTTTCCCAAAAAGATGGTTTCCAAATTAAAGTAAAACCCCTTGTAAAAAAAAGGTTTCACATGCAAAAAAACCCTAACAGAACTTTGCTTTTTAAGTAATGGGAACAAATTAAAAAAAGGGGCAATCAAAAGAAAAGTGTAAATATTTTTTTTAATGAACTCCCAACCAAAATAAAAATCTCCCAAAATTTAGCACAGGGCAAACGACAACTGGAATATATGAATTAATTTTTAAAAGGGGTTTTTTTCCCCCTTCCCGCTACAAAATTTTAAAAATTTTTCCCAAAAAGAAGGGAAAGTTTTTAAATTTCAAGATTTTTTTCCAAATAAAATTTTTCTTTATTTTTTCCGGGTCCGGAGATAAGAGTTTTTTTTTACCTGCTTTGAGTACACACGGGTTTTCTCTGATTACCATCCTTTTTTCCCCCTTCTCTATCTGCTCTTTGTTTTATCTGATAGAAAGGGAGAAAATGTCCCCCACGGGTCGGGAAACACAGGATTTATTTGGCAGCTGGAGAACGGGTTTTTTTTTTTTAACTCTAACAAAGGGGGAATTACTTTTGATTTTTACTTTAAACTCTGAAGCCCTTTTGCATTTATAGTTTAAAATCTTCTGCCCCCAAAAGCCAGTGAAAATTAAACCCAGTGCTGAGTGTCACGATGCTTGCCACAGTACCCGCTGTAGACTGCTGACATACTTGTGTCGCGCCCCCCCAAGCCAACGGGCCGGCAGTTTACCCCACAATCCCCAATGCCCTACCTGTTTTCTGGGCTACTTGCGGCATCTGGGATGGCACCCCCCTCCCGGGGCCCTTGGGGGGCCAGTTTCTTAAAAAAAGGGGCCCATTGCGTCATTTTTTTTAAACAAGGGCCCCAAAAAAACCACCGGGATTTAATAAACTTTTCCTTTTTCCTTTTTTTTTTGGGCCAATTGTTGGGGGCCCCTTATTTAAATTTATAAACCGCTGCTTTTGTGCTGCATTATTCTTTTTTACATCCAAAAACCCTTGCTGGGGATTTTTTGGGCCAAAAAAAACCTGCGCCTGCCGAAACCCTTTCTATGCATCTCCCTTTTCCCCCTTTTGGGTTTTGCTCGTCTGGGCCTCGGCTTTCCCCCTTGTTTTCCCAAAATTATAAAGAGTACAATCTGGAAGTCTTCCACAGCCAACCCCAAACACCGGCCCTTGAAACATACCCGGGTGAATACCGGGGGCTCCTTAACTCCGCCCCCCCTTGGGCGTGGGCCGTACCCCCCTCCCCATTTGACCCAAGGTTTCCATCCTATTACACGTGATAATCGTGACTTTTGGAAAATACAGGAAGAAAAGCTAAATCACGGTTATAGAGCCACCCACAGCATAACCAGAAGAGAAAAAAAAGGGGGGAATTTTAAAGGGGCTACTTTTTACCCCTGTGAAACAAGAAAATAGTGAAAAAAACCCCTTTAAGTAGTTTGCTATACACTGACAAATTATAGTTTCAAGGATAAAAAAACCACAAATAAAAATGAAAAAGTTTAAGAAGTTCGTTTTCAATGAGATTAAAGGGGGCCCCATGTAAAAATTTCCCCCTTCCCGGAAAAAGGGGCGCACCTTTTTCCCCCAGGGTTTTCCCCGGGGGAAAATCCGCGCCCCGATTTTTAAAGTCGGGGGCCGGAGGCGCTCATACATACAATGTAAAGTCCGCTGCCCGGGGCCCGTGTTTTTTAAAGGGCAGTGCGGGGGGCCGAGGCCCAGTGCGGCGCTGCGCCCAAAGATTCCCCCGCTGGAGGTAGCGCACTCATACATGCGGGGAAAAAAATTCCCCCCCACCTCGCCAGTTTGGTGGGGCCCCCTGCGGGGAAAATGGGCGCTGTGGGGGGACCCCGCCGAAAAACAGTTCCGATAAAAGACAGGCTGGAACGCAGAAATCCTTCCAGAGTTTGGCGGGGTATGAATCAAAAAAAACGCCTTTAAAAAGGCATTTAAAATTCTCCCCAAAAAAACTGAAACCTCAAAAAAAAAAAATACCCTAAAAAAAAAATTCACTTTTCCCAAAATCCAATTTTAAAGGGAAATTTGATATTTGGGAAAAATTTTTTCCCGGGAAAAAAAAATTTTAAATTTAAATTCAAAAGCTAAAAAAGATTGGTTTTCCCTAAACCCGGGCCAAATTTTTAAAAGGGGGCACAGTTAACCAATTTAAAACCCCCCCGGGGGTTTTAAGCCCCCCATCAGCCAACCCCCGGATTTCCAAAACCCGTTTTAAAAATCTTGGGGAATTGGGTTAAAACAAAACCTTTTTCCTTTGGGAAACCCCCCAAAACAAAATTTGGAGCCAAAAACCCAAAACAAATCTATGGGGAAAATTTAGAAACCCAAACAGAAACCACGGGGGGTAATTCAAAATACAGAAAAAAGGGCGAAAAGAGCGATTGGCTGAGCTTTCGGGTGCTTTGGGTATCCCCGGCCCCCAAACAACCCCGGGGCTACCTTTTTCCCCTTATAGTCAAAAGGAGAAAGGCTCACGAAATCTCGGCACTCATCGCCGGGGCGGCATGAAAGTAATTTAAACCAAAAAAAAAATTTAAATTTAAAAGTAAAAACCTTTTTCAATAAAGAGCATAACCCTTCTTTAAAAAATAAAGCAAATTAAAAAACCCCAACAAACCGTTTGTTCCCCCGGGGACCCGGCGCTACATAGGGGAAATTTCAAAAGAGAAATTGGGCCCGGGGAAAAACCCGTAAATTTAAATTTTTTTAAGCTATTCCCCCTTCGTCGGCAGAAGCCACCCAAACAAAAAAGAGCGACAAAGACCCCAAAAAATCCCATGGAAAGTTTGGACCAATCCGAAAAAGGGGCGACAGTGGCCCATTCTAACCTATGAAGGAGAATTTAAACCAAAGCCCTTTTTTTTCCTATGAGAAGTTTTGGGCCCAACAAAAAAAACGGGACAGTTCAAAAAAACAGTAAAAAGACAGAAAAGACCGATTGGCTGAGCAGCGGTGGCTTGGATATCCCCGCCAAACAACGCGGCTACTTCCCCATTATAGGCTAAAGGAGAATGGCGGCCCTGAAATCTCGGCCTCAGCGCCGTGCGGCATAAGTATTTTAAACAAAAAAATTATTTTTATTTAAAATGTAAAACATTTTCAATAAAGAGCAGAAAACCCCTTCTTTACAAAAAAACAGTTAAAAACCCGAACAAAGCATTTTTTTTTTTCTTTATTTTTGTTAGCCAAGGATCAATATATGGGTGCAACGAAAAAAAAAAAAAATAAAAGATTTTTTTTTGATTTAAAAATTTTTTTCGTTACCCCCCCATATTATCATTTTTTTTATATAACATCGGGACAACTTCTGTAGTTTTAAATTTGATTTCGCCATGTACGTTTTTATTTCAATTGCATTAGAAAAACCCAAAGGAGGCGTCGCTCCTCTCCCATTGGTCCAAAAAAACGGCGCCTCTTTAACTTTGCCAAATTACAGAGCGCGCTCAGAATTTTTTTTTTTACACCCAAAAGAACTCTATGAGAAAGTCTCGCCCGATTGGGCTAAGCGGATACCCCCCGCCGCTTCAACCAATCAGCTCTTTTTTTTGCATTTTACCTGTATTTTTTAACTGTCCCCCTTTGAATATATTGGGGCAATTTTTCTCCTGGATATAATGGGACTTTTTTTCCCCTATTTATTTAATTCTCCTCCCTAGGTTTTAAGGGACTTTGTCGTTTTCCTTTTCCCTTTGGCTGGTTATGCCGACCAAAGAAAATAGTTTAAAAAAAAAATTTAATTACTGTATTTTTCCCGGCGATTTTCGCTTTTAATTTTCAATTCCCTAGACGCATTTTCCCCCGGGGACAACCCGCTTGTTCGGGTTTTTTAAACTGCTTTATTTGTAAAGAAGGTTCGGGTCTTTATCCAATAATTTTTTTACACTAAAAAAAAAACTTTTTTGATTAATACTTTTTATTTCGCACGGGGGCTGGGCGCCGAGATTTCAGTGGGCCCCTCTCTCCAAAAACTTTTAATTTTGGGGGGAAGTAAACCGGGCCCCCCTTTATTGGCTGGGATAGCCAAGCACCCCCCTAGCTCAAACCCAAACAGCTCTTTCTTTTTTTTTAAAAATGTATTTTGAAATTTTCCCCGCCTTGGTTCTGATTGGTCCCAAACTTCTCCTAGACTTAAATGGGGCCCTTTGGGCGCTTCCTAATTTTTGATTTGGGTTTTTCTACCCCAAATTTCCCCCGGTACCCAACCAATCAGCTCTTTTTTACATTTTTACGTATTTTGGGAAACCCCATCCCGCCGTGGGTTCCTTTATTGGTTTTAAACTTTTCCCCATTTTTAAAAGGGTTTACTGCCTTTCCCATTTCGATTGGCTGGTTTTTTTGCCGACCAAAGAGAATAGGTTTCAGAATTTGAATTTCTGTATTTCCCGGCAATTTCCAATATCATAATTTCTTGCCCGTTCTAGAGTTTTTTAAAGTGTTTTTTTTTTAAAATTTTGTTTATTTTTTCCCTTTAGGCCCCTTTACTGACAAAGTTTTTTTCCTCCTTTTATAAAAGGGGATTTTTTTTCGGGTTCAAACTCCCGGCTAAACACGGGCGGGGCGCCGAGAATTTTTTGCGCGAATTTCGATCTGCTTCCCCGCATGTTCCCCATCCTTTTTTTTTTTTTTTTTCTTTTTACCCCCTTACCGGGCCTTGGCCGGGGGATTTTTGACCAAAAAAAACCTGGTTTTTTTCCCGTCGGGAGCCGCCCACGCTGCACTGCGCCTCGCTTTTGGGCCCCCTTTCCCCTCGGGACATTCCTCGATTTTCGGAAAACTTTGCGTTCTCCCCGTCCCGCCCCGGGGAAACCCTACCCCCCGGGCCCACACTGCGCCCATTTCCCCCCGGCCCCTTCATCGGGGCACAGCTGAAAGTGGGCGAACGGCTGCGCCTAACAACCGCAACCCTGCGCCGCCCGCGGGATTCCCGGGTTGGGGGGGAAAAACCCCCCTCAAACCCTGTTGCCCTTTTCTTTTGATTTTTTAGCCCAAAAGGGGTCTCCAAATTTTAAAATCAAATTAAAACACAAATTTTAAAAACAAAATGAAGAGTCTCCTAATTTATGTAACTACCCTTTTTAAAAGACATTTACCTTCCCTTTAAATTTTGTTTGAAAACTAATGAGCCCTCTTATTTTAAAAAGTTTTCTGGAAAAAATTTATTGAAAAATTTTTTTTTGATCCAAGGGTGGCACAAACATTAACACAATGGTTTAAATTTTGCAAAAACAATTTTAGATGTATATAATGTGATAGGCAAATGGACGACTAGACGTGATCCTATGCTTTGGGGAAATTTTTTAGCATGCTTTTATTATTTGAGGGATCCCCCTTTTAGTCTAGTAGTAACAAGGGTTTTCCAAATTCCAACTTAAACCCTTTAAAAAAAACAGTGCCCTAAAAAGCCCTTTTAAGTTAAACCCCCTTTAAACCAAAATGAAAACCCAAAAACAAATACTTTTTAAAAGACACAAGTAGCCTTATACACAAAGCTGTTAAATGGAACAGAGATTAAATACCAAACACAGCCCATGGATAAGGTGCACTGTTTCTGGAATAAACACCCTTTTTTGTTACCTCATACAGTGCATTTAAGTGTTATGCTTTTTCATGGCTACGATTGTCAGGACACAGAAAAAAATGTGAACAAATGACATAGCAGCAGACTCAGACTGGCCCTCAGGTGAACAGGGGAGACCCCCAGTAGGCCCCTGAGCATGGCAGACCTGAAGTTGCTTTTTAACTGAATACACATTCTCAGGAGGAGCAGAAAGATAGAGAAACAGAGGCAATAAGCAAGGGAAAGAGTATAAGAGGCATGTGCAGTAGCTGTAGGGTAGGCCCCAGAATGATCTTCACCGGTGGGCCACCAGAGTCAACTGCTTTAAGCTTTATATTGGAGATTTAAAGGAAAAGGCAGACTTTATGCTGTATCAGCCCATATGAGCAGTAAAGGTCTGCATAATTCATGCCATTAGCAAAAACAAGCTGTGTGACTTATTTTTTTTATACTCACTCATTTTTCACTGTTCATTTTTGGGAGATACTAACCGTTTGCCAAATACCATGGTTTATAATTGGTCCACTGCTTGTCACTCGACCAATTCCATTATACTTTAGTTGCAGCTCAAGCTTTCCATTTCTCAGAGCAAGAACTATCCAGGAGCTGTCCTGATGGCCACCAGCAAAGAAAAGGACACCTTCAGGATCAAACGTTCGAAAGTCGAACTCTGCCACAAGTCTAACAATGTGACAAGAAATAAAACAAAAAAATTCAAGGAACTATTTTTTCTAGTCCGTAAGAGACAGCACAACAAATCATCTCTTTTTTGACAAGTTTATTCAACCAGTAACAGCACCAGTTACAACTGATTGAAAGCATAAAAAAGAATAATTAAACACATGTGAGATTGGTTAGGGGGTTTGTAACGGCCCGAAGCAGCAGGGAGGATGGGAGCGATGGTGGTGATTTACACCCCTGTCATGGTGGCTATCACTCAACCATGCCTCTCATGATACTCTGGAGCCAATACAGTGTAAAGGGGATCTACATGGAGGACGATGGTGGAATTCACCCGGGGCACACTCTGGTGGTCTCTCAACTGCCCGTGGTGGTGTGTGAGGTGCCCTTTATGTGCGGTGCAGAATGATCAGGCAAACGTCAAAGGGTTATCTTTTAAGCAGAGGGAGTCTTTACTTTCCAGGCACGATGTTACACACAGAACAGGGTTAACTTTCAGAAGTACATTTTTCTTCCAGTCCAAACCCAAACTCAGCCAACCATAGAGGATCATTATTCCTAAAAATAAAGTCCTTCATAAAATACCTTCCAGAATAGCAATTTGGGAAATCTTCAATAAACTGGGGTATTGGCCACCCAGAAGCGCGGGGTCCCAAAAGGCCATAGTGGGTGGGGCTAGTGTTACTTCATGCAATCCTGGGAATCCAAAGTCCTTTTTCCAGCTAGACTGTTGTTCTCCTCCTTGTAGTACTGTCCTGTCTTTTTAATCCTCTCCCTTACGGCCCGGGAATGTAAGAGTTAAGCTGCTCCTTGAGCAAAAGAGCAATTAAGCGTGTGTCAGGGTGACATGTTGGAATCACCACTGACAGGCTAAAGAATCATGATGTTATCATGATAAACCCAAGATGAATAGACCCAAGAATACAAATTTACCAACTTTTAAACCTTCTCCCCTCCCTCCTGTCTGGTTGCTAGGACAACTCCCTCCACTAGAGCTGAGTGACTGTGTGCAAAGCAACATGAATATACACTTAAACCAGCCACGTGCTTGGGCAGCTAGCAGAGTTTATGGGTCACACAGGGTTCAGTAGACATTTCTACACAGCATGAATAGGGCAGTTATAAAATATATTAGTGCAAATATTAATAAACATCATTAAACACTATTGAATTATTGTAGTGTATTTCAACACCAACTCCTGTACACTACAGGATGAGAAAATCAAAGTGGATATTTTGACTTTTTTAAACGCTGATGGTTAACACAGCAAGCCAGTAAATAATTAATAAAAAGAGAGTAATCAGTATCATGTAGAATTCAGCAAGATTGTTAAAAGGGTTTTCTCACTACAAGGATTGCTTTTTATGTTAACGATCTTGCAAAAAAAAAGTCACTTTGCAGTATGTGTCCATAAACAGTGTACTACATATTGCTAGATATTCCCTCTTGTATGGGCTGCATCAGCTCCTCAGGTCACTATAGCTGCAGACCTGTTCAATCTGTCCTGATAGGCTGCCAGCACTGGTCGCTATAGTTACAGACCCGATATCCTCAGCAGTTCCTCACTGCAGGTCAGTAAAGCCAGTAAACATGCCCCTGAATTCAAGAATGAAACCAAGAAAGGAGTGAGTTAAGATGAATCAATATAGTGAGACAACCCTTTTAAGGTTTAACTTTGTGGTGATCTGGTTCATTCATCTAGTCTACATCAGCTACAGCATGAAGGAGAGATTTTTAATATATCCCTCCCTAAAATGATCCAATTATGTTAATTTTACATTTGGAACTACCTTTGAAAAAGAATATTTTTCCATTAAAGTGTTATTATCTATAATTATACAAACAACGTGTAATGTGTCAAGTAAGGTATTCAGAGGTGAGCTGTAGAACATCAATGCAAGCTGCATGCCAACAAGGAGTGAGAAATCATAAAAAACCAAGTCATTATTCTTAGTGTTAGGAAACACTGCAGAGAAAGACATCAAGATTGTTTCCATCACTAGAGCCAAAAAGTTACAATTCTACAGCCAAATTTAAGTCAGTTTTAAGTCAGAATAAACCAGTGCCAAATTTTACTTTCACCTAAGGGGGAAAAACTGAAAAGTCAAGAAATGGGTTTTTTAAAAGGGAAAAAAAAGACAAGGCTGGGAAAGGCCCCGGGTTTTTTGCAGAAGCCAAAGGGGAAACCCATCTCTCCCCAAAGTAGTAGTAAAAGGAAAAAAGAGAAATTAACAAATTCTATAGCAGCCAAAGTATTTGCTCCTGATTTCATCCTGTATTACTTTTCAAAATAAGGCTCACATGTACCCGTTGTGGGGTTTTGCAGTTTTTTTTGAGAAAACACATATAACACAGTAAATTTTTACTTTCCCCACCGGGGGGTTTCTTTTTCCCCCTTAAAAACCCAAAAAGGGTCACAGGTTTTTCCCCCTGAACATTCCCCCCCCAAATACAGAAAACTTTAAGCTCTTTTCCATTGGGAAAAGGAACACCCCGGGATTTTTTTTTCCCTTTGGGGGCAAAAAGGGTTTTTAAAAACAGCATGCCCAAAAAACCCGCAGTTAAAGGGAAACCCAAAACCAAAATTACTCAAAAAACTTAAAGGGGCCCCCACAAGTGCTCAAAAAATGTGATTTAAAATTTTTTCTCCCCTCCCTTTGTCCATCCAAAAAGTGACATGAATATCTTTTCCCGGTGATAAAAATTTCATTTTTTGTTTTCACAAAAACGCTTTTCTCACATTCATTTTTTATCTGTGTAAAGAAACAAGTGGGCCAAAGTTTAAAAAAAAGGGCCCTTTTTTTAAACCGCACTGTAAAATAGTTTTTGGGAAAAAAAATAATCCCAACCCTGGGGAAAACACAGAAAGGAATTTCCCTCTTTTTTTACGGAGGGAAAAACGCAGCATGGTTTTTAACCCTCTTAAAAAAGAAAAAACCAAAAAAAAAAAAAAAAAAACAACTTAACTAACCCCTTTTGGGGCCCCGTAAAAATCAATGAAGGGCCATTGGCCAAAATTTGGAAACCCAAACCCCTTTTAAACCGCAAAAAGGGCCCCTGCTTTCCCACAATGACCATGAAGCCAGTATAAAAAACCCTAAATGAGAAAAATGAAAAAGCGACAGCAAATATAGAAGGAAAAGAAAAATAGGGGTTTTAAATCCCGACATTAAACTAAATCATTTTTTAGTTTTTAAAATGGACCCCTGAGAGCCAAATTTGGGTTGGGACAAAGTTTTTTGAAATTTTTAACCCCTATTTTTTCAGACCCCAAAGATGTACTTTTTTTCCCCCAAGTTCCCGGGAAAGGGAAAAAAGGGGGGGTGTCCTTTTAAGGGTTCAAAAAGTAGTTTTTTTTTTAAACAAAGGGAGGAGGGGGGTGGGGAGTGTGGGTGATGCCCCGCGGTTAAACCGGCGGCGGGGTCAAACCCTTTTAAACCCGCCGGTTTGGGTTTTCCCCCCCGCATAGCTTCCCTCCAACCTCCTGCCTGAGAAAGCTAAAAATTGGGGTTGGGATGGAAACGGGCCCCATTGTTCCCCCCCTTCTGCTAAAACCCCCCCCCCCAAAAAGAAAAGCCCTATAAAAGAACAAAGGAAACTTCCCCCCCAAATGGTCCCAAATTTTTCCCCAAGGGGGGTAAGTATTTTAAAAAAAAGAAAAAAAAGTTTATATCACCCCCATTTGCCATTTTACAAATTAAAAAATAAAAAAGTTAAACATAAATCATTTTTTCATCCAATTTTTAAATAAAAAAATAGCAACATATATCCTTTCAAATAAACCCATAGAAAAAAAAATTCCAAATACCAAAAATTTTTGGTTTTTTTTTTTTTCATTTTAAAAAATTTTAATAAAAAGTGATCAAAAAGTCCATTTTAAAACCCAAAAAGGGGACCCTTAAAAAAATACAAAGCAAGGGCGAAATTTTTGCTTCAAAAAATTTTTTTCCCTATTTTTTTCCTCTAAAAAACCCAGGTGTTTTCTTAAAGTCCGAAAAAAAACAGTAGTTTTTTGCAAGTTTTAAATTTAAACCCCATCCCAGTAACTCATCCAGGGGCAAAATGACAGCAAATGTTTTAGCAAAAAATGTCTTAATATTGTTCCAAAAGGGAAACTCTTACAGCAAAGAAAACAATAAGGCCCCCTTTAAAATGGGACCCGACAAATCCCGGTTTAAAATTTTATCCCAAATGGTAAAATTTTTCAGGTTTTTTTTGGGCCCTACACACGGCCAGTTGGGGGGGATGGCTTTTTCTCCCCGATTAAGGGGGAAAAGGCCCCCCCCCCTTTACAAATTTACTTGTTTTTTGTTCTGTCCGGGTTTTTCATGAACAAGCCCCAATTTTTTTTTTTCGGGCCCCAGGGGGAAAACCCCGGGAAAGGGGGCTTCAAAAGGGGTTTTTTCCTAGAGGCTCAGAAAAAAATTTGCCCAACCCTTTTTTTTTAGGGCTGTTTTTCAAAAACCCCAAACGGGCTGGGAAAAAAAAGGCCTTTTCCCAAAACCGGGGCCGTAGAGACACGGCCCAAACATGGCCTAATAAAATGGGGTTAATTTTTTCAAACACTTCAGCTGATAAAGTAGAGACTGAAAAGTAAGAAAAACAACAAATGCAATAGAATGATGGGCACCTTTTGTTGCTTGAAAAAGGAAAAGATTATTTCCGAAACGTCGTGCCGCCGTTTGGCAGCTTGAAAGTTGCGCTCCTCTGCACTCAGCTTCTGATGGATTAAACTTGGGTAGTTAACCCACAAGAAAGTTGGACACTATACCAGCTAAGTACTGCCTCGTTGTAACAGCTATATTGTATTGCTAAAAAGGTGTTCGTTGAAATGAAATTTTTTGTATATACACCAGAAAAAGCAAAGTAAAAGTGTTAAATATATTCTTATAGCCTTATGTGTGTTTGTTGGACCTTTTGTCAGATGACTATACATATTGTGTTGGACAGAGGAACGAACTCCCCACTATACTGTATTCTCAGGGGTTCCAGAGCTATTACAAAAAGAATATTAGGCACTAGAGTTTGTAAAAGCTCTCATGATGACCATAATAATGTGCCCATACTAACTGGCCAAGGGCGTAGCTAAAGACTCATGGGCCCAGTTGCAAAACTTCAGTTTGAGCTCACCAACCGCCAGACAACGGCTGTGGACAAATACTTTTCAACAGCAGGTTCCCTACTTGACATGATGTATGTCTGCGGTGTATTAATTTCACAGAAAAACAAGACCAACAAGCAAAGAGTCTGTTCCCTCTTGCAATTGTGCTTTTGTTTTTTAGGTTTAGTTTTTGTTGGAAGTTGCACTGAACAGTTTAATTGACTTGTTATATATATTCAGTGGGTCAGTAAGTATGTAAGGGTCATATTATAAGAGCATGTCACCACTATATAGTGACGAACACCGCCGTAATATTACTGAACAAACCAGTATACCAAGACCAATATTAGCAATAATATACAATAACCAAATAATACTGTCACATATCACAACCATTTAGTGACTAATACCACTATTCTGTTTCTGACCAAATCAATATAAAGCCCAATAATATCAATAACAATATATAAGCACCTAAAAATACCACAAGATATCACCACCATAATGGGCCTAAATAATACCATCGTACTGTTACTAAATATAAACCATTACACTAAGACCACCATACAGTGACCATATAAAGATACCAGTGTACACAGGCTCTGCAGACTGTATATTACCTCCATACAGTGATCATATAGTGATAGTTACCAGTGTACACAGGCTCTGCAGACTGTATATTACCCCCTTACAGTACACAGGCTCTGCATACGTAAGTGATTACAGTGCAGTTACATTTAGGTATTTACAGGTTATGTCTTATCTGATAAGTCGTTTCCTTTTTCTTTCTTCATCTGGTCCAGACTGCCATGATGACTTCTCCCGGCCACACCTCACCCCTGTAGAATTTACCACACAAACATGTTAGACTTCAAACAGTGAAGGGGCCCTCATTTGTGCCACCAGTAGGTAACTACACACCCCATATGGTATAAACCCCCCACCCTCCCGGCAAAATGAGGCAGGCAGACAAGTAGACGCTCGTTTTCGGTAGGTTAGACCCTATGAATTAGTCAGATAAGTGGGCAGACTCTTCCTAATAAGTACGTAAAGTCCCCCTTCAGTAAAGGGTTCCCCTCAGTAGGTAAGTATATAGGGCCCCCAAATAGATAGCTATATAGTGCCCTCCAATAGGTAGCTATTGGGGGGCACTATAAACTTATCTACTGAGGGGAACGCTATACTGGAGGAGGATTTTACCTACTTAATAGGAAGAGTCTCCCCACATATCTGACTTTTTAGGGCCTAACCTACATAAAAGGAGTGTCTACACATAGGGTCCCTCAGTAGGTAGGTTGGTTAACAGGGTCCCTTCAGTGGGTAGGTATATAAGTATTAAGTAGGTGCATAGGCCCCAAGTGGACAAGTATATAAGATCCCCCCAGAGGTATGTATAAAGGCCCCCCAAGTAGGTATATAGGGTCACCCAATAGGTAGGTGGGTATATAGAGCCACTCAGAAGGTAAGTAGGTAAAAAGGGACCACCAGTAGGTAGGTGGTAAAATAGGGCTCCTAGTAGATAGGTATTTAGGATCCCCTTTAGTAGGTAGATATATAGGGTCCCCCATAGGTAACTAGGTACATAGGTATATACTCTTCCCCCAGTAGTTAGGTAGGTGTATATAGGACTATAGGTTCTCTCCTCCCAGTAGTTAGGTAGGTGTCTATAAGGCTACAGGGTCTCCCTCCTTTGGTGAGGTAGGTGTATATAGGGCTATAGGGTCTCCCCCCAGTAGTTAGGTAGGTGTATATAGGGCTAAAGGATCTCCCCCCAGTAGTTAGGTAGGTATACTGGGCCCTCTATTAAAAAATAAATAAATACTCACCTCTCCCCATTCTCCCACTAAACACGACTCTTTGAATCTGGATCGGGCAGAGTCACATCATAACGCCACTCGTTCCGTGATGCCACTTCCGGTGTATACAAGGCCCTTAGCCTAGCAATAGGCTTAGGGCCTAGTACAGGCGTCGCAATAACATCATTACATCGCGTCCCTGCCTACAGGTGACTAAATGAGCCTTTCTGCCTCAGCCGCTGCCTGCACCGTACAGGCGGATCGAAGCATCGTTGGGTCTATGTGACCTAGCGATGCAGCTTTGTAATGAGAAGGGCCTGTGGGCCCCTCTGGCTTAGGGGCCCGATCACAAATGCAACTGCTGCAACCCTTGTAGCTACACCACTGTAACTAACCAAACATCTTTGTTAAAGCACTCAAGTCTCCATTATACTGTACAAATGACTGACATTTAACTGGCCTAACGAGGAATAACTGTCAGTATAAGTATCATGGTGTATTTCCAACAAGCCTATTAACCATGGTCCGGTATAATCGGAGCACATTAAATGCTTAAAAATAAAGTATTATATTGCTCATACTGTGAATGCTACAGCACTTTCCAGTATAACACACACTGCACATTCATGGTTCACCATTTCTGGACAGCTGTTAAACACAGTTTTTGCATTTTGTTACATGGCTGTCAGTTGCAGTAGCAATAGCCTTGATGGTCTATATAAAACAAAGTGTTAGAAGGTTTGACAAACATTTGGAAAAGCCTTTCCCAAAATCTTTTTGATAATACACAACAACTTTTCAAATATTTGGAAAAGCATTAAAGTCACTAAAGGTTTCCTTAGCGATCTATCAGCCTTCATGTACCTGTAGTTGAACTAGTGGGTCTAAAAAGGTAGGTTCTGTCTCTACTGCATTCCCTTCATTCTTCATGGCTCCACCAGCCCTTCACATTTTACAGCACTTTACGTAACCTTTTCTATACAAAAGGAAAGGTTATAGTTGCTTCTCAAAAGTATCAACCCTGGTGTAACCTGCTAGTTGTGTTAAAAGGGTGCTGATTTTTTTTTTATTTTTAGAAATTTGGCTCAGTTTGTATGTGTAAATGTGTAATATACAGAATGTGCTGTGTTTATCCCTGCTTGCTTAACAAGTTTGTGTACATTCCATCCATTCAGAATGTTCATACCTTAATGATGTCTACACTATAAAACGGAGGCATTATTCACTATGCCTGATCTAGTTAGATATTCGTTATATGTGCCACAGTTCCAAACAAATTCATATTATAGTTAACACTTGGACAGGTGGTTCACTGCTGTTCGGCTGCTATCTGTGTAGAAGCAGGACGAAAGAAAAAATTACAACACCAGGGTTAGATCCAGGGATCACAGACAGGTACGGCAGAGTTCCCTTTCTCCCTCCTCGCATAAATAAGATTCCCTTTCAGGTTTCGTCTCAACTTTCTTTCTTCAAAAGGTGAGTGCTCTTGTTCTGATACAGCCTGTAAATAAGATCATGGGAGGTTCTCTACTATGATCTGAGAACTTTATACGTAATTTTTAACCAATCTAATTCTCAAAATCCAGTAATTTGGGGATCAGTCAAGTCTTATTACTTTTGTGCTCTTTATCTTTAAGGTTAAAGTCTTTCTTGCATAAAACCCAATTCCATTGTAGGTCGAACAATCCATATTAAGCTCAACCATGTACAATCGACTTTTATTCCTCTTCATCAACAGCTCTCATGACTGGCTGTAATGAGTTGCTGTCTACCAGGGCAAGTCCTTTTCATTGTTTAAAGTTTTCATTCAGTAATGGGAAAACCCTAACCTTGTATTTTTATGTTAGATACACGCCCTTTTTAACAATTTATAGACCCTTTGCAATACACTTATCTACTATTTTGATTACTTACAAAAGAAGAAAAATGTATTTTGTGCAATCCAAAAACACGTATAAAATGAATGTCTAACTGACCTTGGTACATGTAAAGGGATTGTCTGGATTTTTTAACCTTTGTTTTTGTAGAAGTTTGGCTCATTTTATATTATTTACAGTCAAAATCTTTATTTTACTTACTACTTTGTTGTGTGCATTAAACATATGGTTTAGGAAAAAATTTCCAATTAGAATTCAACCCTTCTGCGCATCACATCAGAACCAAACCCCCTATACTGATGGATTAGCTGACAGGAGATTTTAAAGCGGCAGTTTCTATATATAGTCGCCCAGAGCTCTTAGCCTTCAAAAAATGCAACACTAACTTCAGTATAGTGTAACATTCTGTTCAGGGAGGGCTGAGGGAGGCTACAGTATGGAAGCGCTGTTCGGCCTGCTGACTATAGTGTAACTGCCCGCTGCCCTCCCTGAACAGAACAGAACTATACAAAGCATCCAGGCCCGTTTTGAACTCTGTTAGGGAACTCAACATGACAGGTTCCTTTGGCAGAGTTCCACTTTTTTCACGCTCTTTCATAAAGAACCCTTTCTAGGGTTTGATAAACTTTCTTTCTTCAAGACATAGGAATGCCCTCGTTCTAAAAACAGTCCTTTGGTACAAATAGATTTTTGGGGGCGTTTTTTCTTATATTACCTTTGATATATTTATACATATTTATTATGTTACCCCAAAACTATATTTTCTCGAAACTAAAAACCCTAATCTTGCTAATCTTTCTGGGTATTGCAGTCCACCAAGTTCTTTTATTACTTTTGTTGCCCTCCTTTTGAACCTCTTTAAGGTCTACAATGTCTTTCTTGTGCACTGTACACAATATTCCATGTGTGGTCTGACCAGTAATTTGCATAATGGGAGAATAATGGTTCTCACCATGTACATCTATGCCACTTTTAATACACTCTTTCATCCTATTTGCTTTGGCAGCTGCTGTCTGACACTGGCTGCTACAATTAAGTTTACTGTCTACCAGGATTCCCAAGTCCTTCTCTATGTCTGTTTTACCCAGAGTTTTTCCATTTAACAAGTAACATGGAATGGATTTTTCTCATCTGCATAACCTTGTATTTATCTATGTTAGATCTCATCTGCCACTTCTCTGCCCAGGCCTCCAACTTATCCAGATCCCTTTGCAATATCACATTATCCTCTATTTTGTTGATTACTTTACAAAGCTTTGTATCATCTGCAAAGATTGATATTCTACTGTGCAATCCATGTGTAAGACCATTAATGAATATATAAAAGTGAATAAGGCTCAATACTGAGCTCTGTGGTACCCCACTAGTAACAGGGATCCAGTCTGAGTATGTACCATTAATCACCACCCTTTGTTTTCTGTCACTTAGCCAGTTACTTACCTTCTTACAAATATTTTCCCCCAGTCCAAACATTCTCATTTTACTTACCAACCTTTTTTGTGGCACAGAATCAAATGCGTTAGAAAAATCCAAATATATGACATCAAATGCCTCAGCCCGATCCAATCTAGAACTAACCTCCTCATAGAAGCTGAAGAGATTAGCTTGACAGGACCGATCCTTCATAAACCCATGCTGGAACAGCGTTATACATTTATTATCAGTCAGATACTCCAGTATAGTATCTCTTAGAAAACCTTCAAACTATTTACCTACAACAGAGCTTAAACTTACCAGCCTATAGTTTCCAAGATAACTTTTTGATCCATTTTTGAATATTGTTAGAGGGATATTGCTAATAGAAAGGTTTAAACAGTAAGGCAGAAGATTACCAAGGTCTAAAGGGTTAACGTTTGTCAGTAACAAAGATAAATAAGCTCCTGTTCTACTGATAACACACAGCAGCTGATAACACCATGGTTGGTCAACCACAAAGGGGAGATAGTGGGTAACCTATTGAAGCTTGTGTACACGAGCAGGAGATAAGATCTCCATTAGCCCTGAAACCAAGCAATGTATTTGGTAATACTCTTTATTTACCTTTGCCCCCATGTTTAAAACTAATCATTGTTGTGTAAAAACCTTTAAGTGTATTCGTGTATGTGAATAAACTTTTTTTTTTTTTTTTTATATGTCACTTTAATCATCCATGAGAGAAAATAAAACACTGCTGCACCTATAAAGCAGTGTGAGACCTCCTTGGCAAGTAAAGGAACCATCAAATATAGGATTACCTTTAACTGCTTAGTTATTTGCAACTATAACTAGTTTCAGTCTTCTAGTAATTGTTACTTTTCTCTGATTGGATTTCTTTGCAATTGCTTAAAATGCTAGCATTGAAATAACAGAAAATATTTAGATATTCTTGTGAAATCTCAGCACACATTTTGGTCAGCCAAGCAGGTCAAACAGTGTAGGGGATTTGAAAAGCATTATTTCAGAATTATGGTCATTACTTAATTTTGTCAGCATACCTTGGCAACTTTTAGTAAATTCGTCGTACGTGAAACCTTCTTCACAAAGACAAGCATAAGTACTTGGCATGTTCTTGCATTTTGCTGTCCCACAGATATCCGGTGATATTCTACATTCGTCAATATCTACAAAACCAATTTGTTTAGTTATATAAAACGATATAAAAGATTTTAAAGCAGGAACTCTGCAAAAACCTTGTTACTATTTCAAATGAGTCAGTGATTACCTTACGGCTGGCCTGCATCAGAAGTAATAATACCAACAATGTATTACTGTTGTAGGTAGTAGTAATAATAACAATGCTCCTTACATTGAGAAAGGCACAAGTGATACTGACTGTCTTGCAGTACTGAAAAATAAGCCAAAATATGCTTACATATATAACAAAATACCACAAATGGGACTGGGTTTGAATGGGCTAAAGAAAAACAAAGCACAGCAAAGGCTTCTGGGAAATGTAGTTTTACAGAGGAAACTGCTTCCAAACTGGAAATGTTGCTTGCTGAAAGAAAGGGGTCATGGGGGGGGGGGGGGGAATAAAAAAAGAAAAAATTAAAAGGGGAAAAAAGGGTTGTTATAAAGGTTGTTTTTGTTTTTTTTTTTGGTTTTGTTTTTTTGTGTATTTTTTTTTTTTTTTTTTTTTTGTTGGGGGTAATTGGGTTATAGAAAGATTTTTGGAATTTTTTTTAATAGGTTTGGGGGTGGTGTATTGGAAAAAAGAGTTGTTTTTTAGGAAGAGAAGGTAAGGATAAACCCCCCCTGAATTCAAAAATTAAACTGAGAAAAACCCGGGGGAAAGGAATGTGTGTGAGACAACTTTTAAATAAGCAAGGCAATCCATTAAAAAAAATTTTAAAATATTTTGGTTTTGGATACCTTTTTAAAAAATTTTTATAAAGAGGGTTTCACCATGTAAGAGCTAAATACTATCAGATTTTCATTTAGAGCTCCTTCCAAAATATTTTCCCCATCTTATGTAGCAGCTGCATAATGCCAGGATTTGCCACCACTTTCCAAATTGGGGCCCAATGTTTGGTAAGTCCTATCTGAGAATAAAGGGCCCCAAAAATAAAAGTTAGTGGCACCTTTTTTGTTCTGTAGGCACCCGTCATTGTCTGGAAGTGCTGCTTTGCAGGGAAAGCAGTGCTATTGCCTCTTCATTTCAGGATCTTTGCGGATCCCAAAAGTCTGACATTGAGTTTTCATAAAGTGACAAAATATATATGCCATCACCTTATAAACTGGCCATCCATTGATCAGTTTAGGTAAACAACTAATTGAATTTTTAATATCCTATCACTAGTCATTAAAGGGGTTGTATTATTACATTAAATGGCCTTCAGAATAAGGGGACAGTGAAAACAAGCAACTTTGCAATTGGATGTTATTTGCAAAGCTGTTTAGTTTTCTCTGTCTCCCTTTTTCTTGGTTTTGGTAGCAAATTTCCCTGGTTGCGGGATCCCCCTCGTCTCATTGGCTGGGCTTTTTAAATTTACATTCGGCGGTCCCGGCGTATCACAGGAACGCGCGTTCCTCTGCATGCTCCGACCGCCCCAGACTTCCTCTGCTTGTTATCTTTTCTAAAAAGTTTTGGGATGGCAGTAGTTTAAAATCTTTTTTTCCAGGACATTCCCCTCCCTCTCCGCATTGCGGATATGGCAGACGAGAAGGGGGGAGCAACCAGGGCAGCCGGGAGGGGGGGAGTTGGATACTGCTCTGTGATGGGGCTACTTTGGGAAGAGCAGGAAGTGGAGTGTGTTGTGGGGTTGGGGGGGGGGGGGGGTGGGGGGGGGCGGAGCCGTCTCCCGCTTAAAAAATACTGTTGGGAGGGAATTTCCAGTGAGATGGGGTGATGAGTCATTCCCCTTGGTTTAAAGAACCCCCAGCGAGAGGAGAAGCAAACCCCCCTGGATTTGGGGAAGTTAGCCTTTCATCCCAAAATCTCCCGTTTTTGGGGGGGGGCCCCCGTTTTTGGGGGCCCCCTCCGCCTCCGGGGGGTTGGATTCCTCCCCCCGCAGAGGGGGGGGGTCCTTTTAAATGGGCGGCGACAGGTAGCGCGGGTGGGTTATCTGGCCCCGCGGGCCGTCCTCAGGGGGTGAAGCGGCGCGGGCCCCCCAACTTCCCCCGCCGGAGTCCCCGTGTGCGGGAAGAGGCGGGGGATCGTTCTCCCCTCCCTCTTCCCTTGTATGTCGGCGCCGGTGTGTGCGCCGCACATACAGGTCAGCGGGCAGGGAAAGTGACGCGCGGCTGCAGGGAGTGACCCCGGGGTGCTCTCCTTCCCCTGCGCCGTGAGGAGATCTCCGGAGGGGGCCGTGCTGCGGAGCCCGGTTTAGGGAAGTGGATTTTAATTTTTTTTTTTTTATTGATATGGGGGGCTCTGCTGGAACAATGGGGGCATACTGGAAAAAATGGGGGAAATACTGGCAAAAGAGGGGGCATCTACTGGCAACGGGGGGAATTTTTTTTTGGGCAAACAGGGGGGATTAGGGAACCGGGGGGAAAATTTTGGCAACAATGGGGGCATTTACCCGGCAACAATGGGGGGATTTATGGCAAAAATGGGGGCACTACCCCGGCAACAGAGGGGGGGGGCAAATTTCCGTAACAGAGGGGGCAACTACCCCGGCAAAAAATGGGGGGATACGGGAAACAAGGGGGCACTATGGCAAAAAAGGGGGGCACCTTCCCGGCTAACAAAGGGGGGCACCTACCTGGCTAACAAAGGGGGGCACTCCCTGGTTTACAGAGGGGCACTATTTGGCTACAAGGGGGCATCTACCTGCCTGTAAGGGGCATTTCCCTGCCTAGGGGGGGGTTACTACCTGGCTATAAGGGGCATCTACTTGGCTTTCTTCCAAACGTTATGCTGTTAGGTGGAGTGGGTGTGGCTTTTTGAAGGGGCGTGACATACCGACAAGATGGGCGTGTCCATGCAAATTTTTGCCGCGGCGCGCTATGCGCGCCGCCCACTAAAGTCTCCTGCTTTTTCATTTTCAAAAGTTGCCAACTATGAGTTACACACTTAAACTGAAAGAAAACAGCCGAACTGATGAGGTGAGAATAACCCCTTAAAGTAACATTGCATGACGCATATATATGAGCATACGTGCTATAATCAGTTATTGGAATAATTCTCCCTGTCAAATATCCAAGTGTATTTTTTGTTGCAAAATCAAAAATTTTTTTACAATCTGTGTTTTGTAATGAGCAAATGAAATTGAAACAAGTATAAAATCTTTTTTTTTAAAACCCAAAAGGGGGAAAAATTTAATTGGGGAAAAACCATCATTTGAAATATATACACACAGCATGAAGTGTATGACCACAGCAAGTCAAAAAACTTTTTTTCTAATTGCCTACTATTAAAAAACCCCAGCTATTCAGGGGAAGACAGGGCAAATTTTTTTAAAAAAAAAAAAAATTTTGGGAATTGTAAATCTATTCTGAATAAATAAAATGTAAAAAATCGGAGGGTTATAAAGGCAAATTGTAATGTGTTAAAATTAGATGTCATAGGACTTCTTTGAAAAGAAGCTTTTTTTTAATACTAGAATCAGAACTTGAAACCTATTGCAACATATCAAAATATTTTTAGCTTCACTACTGTTAGAAATACAGAACAACACATTCCCCACTTTTAAATATGTCAGATAGGTAACAATTCCTGGAATATGTATGGATTGCTGCTATTTCTTTGGTAAACCACTAGAAGAAAAATAATTAATTTCTGTGGTAAGCAGCTGGAGTATTTGAAAACATTGGCTAACTTCCGAGGAATCATACGGGTGCTCTAGTGGTAGGAGACTATGAAAATATACATGTCCAGTCTTTTTTTTTATTGAACTAAATGCGGGAAATGTGTGTGCTAAAACCAGAGCTTTTGGACAATGTAATCGTGAGACATTAATCCTCTCTCCAATGCACGAGCCAGCCCACCACTGAAACTAATACTTGCTGGCTAATATATCTGGAAGATTTTGACTTTAATTTTTTTCTTTTTTTTCTTACAGCCAGAGAGAAGAAACAGGAGTGCTGGCATCAAACAGCATCCCTTTAAATTCTTCTGAGGAATATTCAGTGTGTATAACTAGCAGACACAATGAGGGATATTTACAAATGCAATTATCCAGTGAAAATAAAGATATTATGTTGTTCTAATTAGCAAATTTAAAAATAAAAAAAGGAATGTGGCCAGTTTTACCCCCACAGACAATTTTAACTGATTTCTAGAAAACTTGTACCACTTTGTGGGAGCTTTTTGTAAGGCACAGAACGTGTTTCTCCAAGAATTATGGCAGCTTACCTAATATAAGGTATTGTGCCAGGTTTTCCACACTATAACGTGGGTGCAGTTACAATCTACACAACAGCTGACTACAAATTTGTTGTAAATAGCTAAAATGGAAAAACAATTATAGGTTTTTCTGTGTGATTGTAGTTCTAAATTTTTTAGGAAATCCTAAAACATTTTATAGTTAAAAAGGGTGTTTAAAAGCGCTTATTGGTTTTTGGGTTTTTTTTTTTTAATGCATCTCCCCTACGTAGTCAATGGGAGGTTTCAAAAATGCATTAAAAGACTTACAAATTTTGTTTTTTAATTAAGTAATTTAGGAATTGGTGTAAAGAAAATGATGTATTGGCCAATGCACAAAAAGTTTCCGACTTTCTTTTTTAGAAGCCCCTTTATATAAAAAAAAAATGATGGTTACTAGGGAAAAATATTTTCCAGTTTTTTGAAAAAAGTTTTGGGTGCTGTTGTAGTTTGAATTATAAAAAAATATATATTATTATATCAAAATTATAACACAAATTCTGAGATCAAATCATTTAAAGTTGCCATGATACCTGACCTTAATACATACCCTGAAATAAAAATATCTAGCAATTTTACCATCTAGCAAATTAACCTGAGATTTTTTTTTTTAAAGAAAGTTTAAATGTACTTATCAATTTAAATAGTAGTGGTCTGAGTGTTGATAAACCCACCGACCGCTAAAACGAAGGGGCAGAAGTGAAGTAAAGCGTAGAACCCCTTATATAGGCAACGCTCAACTGTGCAGGCCCCCTTTTTTTTTATCATTGCTTACATTCCCCTGATCAAAAATTTGTAAAAATTTTTAAAAAATACGTGCCTTTCAAAATATTCGGCCCCCCTTTAGTTTTCACCTTTTTCCTTTCAGGTTAAAAAAAGATATAAAAAAAAAATTTTTTTTTTTTTTTAAGAAAACCACAAAAGTGGGACAAATTGTGAAGGGAACAAATTTTTGGTGTTTTAAATTTTTGTTAAAAAAAAAAAAACTGAAAAAATGGGGGCCCCCCTTAAATTAATACTTTTTAGCGCCACCCTTTTGCGCGATTAAGTGCAAATGTTGGGGTATTTTTCACAGGAGGTGCATTTAACCCAGACAGATTACACACGGGGGTTTTTTTTTCATATCAGTCATTTGGAAAACAAAATTACTTTTGGAGTGAGTTTGCTGCATGAAAAAAAAGGGGCCAAATTTTTTGCACGCCCCATTTTCTTTTTTATTTTTACAAAAGTTTAAATACCCAAAAAAATTTCTTTTTTCATTTTTCACAAAATTTTGTGCCCCACTTTTTGTTTTCACAAAAAAAAATTAATTTTATATCTTATATTTGAACCCTAAAAATGTGGAAAAAGGTTGAAAAGTTAAGGGGCCCGAATATTTCCAAGGATTAGATGTAAAAAAAAAAAAAATTGCCATTAGTTCATGAATAGAGTTGAATTTAAATACACAATATAAAAAAGAACATATATGTTTTTCTACTCTTGACATAAAATAAAATTTAAACTTCCCCATCAGGATTCTAAATCAATTATATTTGTAAATGCCAGAAAAATGAGAGAGAAATTTTTTCAGGCATTTTTATTATTTCGCAAAGACAAAAGTTTCATACACTGGACCCTTCCCTTTTCAAAAACCATCAAATGACCTGTTACTTTTGGGGGGAAAAAGGGAGAATTTTGGGGGAAAGAACCCCTTTCCCAACGTGAAACAGGGGAGGCCATATGTTTTTGGGGTTGTTTACTGAGGAGGGGACGGGCACTTGGCAAAATAGATGGATCATACTTTGAAAAGTAATAAAAAAAGCCCTTTTAAAAAATTCTCTCTTATCGGCATTTGGCAAATATAAAAAATTTTGGTATCTAATTACAAAAGGGGAAAGGGTTTATTTGTTTATTCAGATAGGAGAAAAACGTTTATCTTTTTATAACTGTATGTAAATTTGGTTTTTTCTTTCATGACAAGACATGGTGTTGACTCTAAAATTATATTTCTATATTCGGCTGTTTTGAATAAAACCAGAAAGCCCAAATCTTGGGTCCCGTATTTTAGGTGTGAAAGGGGTTTTTAAAAAGAATAAAAATGATACTATAAGTATCCAAAAAAGTGAGTTAAGCCCTCAATTTTTTGTAAAATGAATTATTCTTTTTTTGGGGACAACATAGTTGAAACATTTACACAAATTTAAAATAATGTACCTTGTATAACGGGGGTAAATTTGATGTGCCCCCCCAAATAAAAACACAAACCATCAATGTTAAAACCCCTGGCAAACGTGGGGAACCTTAAGTGAAAAAAAGGGCAAAAATTTTGCCAACGTGTCAATATTTTGTGTTGCCCCTATTTTTTTTCAGCACTGCCTTAACTCTTGGGGATGGAGTTTAAGAGCTTAAGGTTGCAACCCCTGGAACTCTCCAACTCCATGACGACATCCGGGCGCTCTTCACCTTCTTTTGGGATGCCCCACAGAGTCAATAGGGTTTTGTTTTTTGAGACATGCTTGCCGCCCCGCCTTTACCCTTTTTTCTTTTAGCAAACGGGCCTTTGGGGTTTTT
>JAODAL010018483.1:0-65000 GCA_025379985.1 Phyllomedusa bahiana
TGGCTTCTGAGGTGATTCCCCAATCAATTTAATGGTTTTCATTTTTCCTAAACCCTTCTTAGTGATTAGGGAAGACCCCTGGAAATGTATACGGATAATAAAAGGTTTTTTTGGCACCTATCAATACCCCGTGGGACTACAAAATTGCTGGATTCAAATTCAAGTTAAAGGGGTGGTCTTCAAAAAAGGGGAATGGGAAAATTTGAAAAAACAGTATTGAAATGATATGGTAAAAAAAAGGTTTTTGGCACCTATCAATTCACCTGTGGTGACTACAAAATTGGGGATTCTTATAACGAAGGTGGCTTATCAACAAAGCTGGCTGCGCAAAGTAAAAAAAACACCTATCTGAAAGTATACTGATAAAAAAAGGGGAAATTTTTGCACCAAAACAAATAGACCGCAGTTACTAGAAAGATCTGTACCCTAATAAAAAGTTCAGGTGCCAAATCCAAGTGTATTTCAACAGAAAACTGTTAATAAAAAAGTATTGCAATGCAATGTTTCACTAAGTCTGGGTGCCAATACTATTTTTTAAAAGGCTTGTCTGTGTTCGCCCGCGCCCATTACAGGTTTGCAGACCCCCTAAGTGCTAAAACTGATAACACCCCTAAAAAGCCCCCATATTGAAAAAACACCCTTAAGGAATATATCCAGGGGTTTGTAGTGGTTATCAACCCCAAGGGTTTGTTTCTATTTTTTTTTTTTTTTTTTTTGCATTAGGCTGTAAAATGAAATTTTTTTTCAAAAAATCTACAGTTATAGCCAAAATTTTTATTTTCACAGGAAAACTGGAAAAAAAAAAACCCGAAAATTTTTTTTATGCAATTTTTGGGGTCTATTAGGGGTGTATTGTGCATTTTAGGCCCCATGTGTTTTTTTACATTGGGCTGTAAAAATGGAAAAAAAAAAGTTCCGCCATTGTTTTTTTTGGGGTTTTTTTGTGACAAAAATCGCCCTGAGGTATAAAGCGGCATAATTTTCTTTTTGGTCGGTGCAATTAAACAATATTAATTTATTCTTTTTTTTGTTTTATTATTTTATTATTTTTCCTCAAAAGAAATGCTTTTTTAAAAAAATTGCTTTATTATGTTGCACATCTGACAGCCATAAATTTTTTTTTTTTTGCTGTATAAGGGCTGATTTAAAGGGGTTGCTTTTTGCGGGTGACTAGGCATTTTCATTGGTCCCTAATTAGGTTCATATGACACTTTAATCCTTTTTTACAATGATTTTGGGGGGGGATGAACAAAAAAACACAATCCTGGTAGTGTTTTTTTTTTTTTTACAGTGTCCCGTGCGGGGATAATGGCTGTTAAAAAGGAAGGTTTTTTTTTTTATTATCAAATCAAGACCCCCACCTTTTTCTTTTCCTTTAGCGTTTTTATTTCCTGATTGTAGATTTTCAATTCGGCTGTCTATTTTATTGTGGGGAAGAAATTTTGTTGCATGCTCAACAGCAGTCAGAGTAAACTTTACAGGCTTATGCAATGGAAACCTTAAGACTGATTCTTTCCCATAGACTTTATAGGAGAGTTTTTAGTCATGCTGTGTGACCTGGGAAAGAAATCACTGTGCAGGGAGGTTGAGAGGGGGAGCTGGATATCCCCTAGGTGGAGGGTGGATCCTGTGTTTCTCTACACTTTGTGTTCCTTTCAGTTTGATTTTGTTTTTACTGATAATGAGAGACACTGAAATCGCCTCTCAAACGGGGAAAGGTCGACTATTATTAGGCTTAGTGGCGAAAGTAAAAAACTGCGGACTTAAGATCAAAAAAAATATAAAAGTGATATGGAAAAATAAAAAAAAAAAAAATTAACAAAAATTCCCTAAAAATGTTTTTAAAACATAAAAATGTGATTTAAACAAAAAGTCTTTTTTTATGACACATTTTCTTTAACTTTGCTCAACAGGTAAATAAAATTTACGCAATACTAAATTTTTTTTTTTTTTTTATTTTACGCTTTTACACAATAAAAACCTTTTTTAAAAGGGGAAAGCAAAAATTTTTGCATCCCCCTTTGTTGAGAGCCACAATTTTTTTCCCCTCTGTCATTGCGTGTAAAGGTTGTTTATTTATATCTTTTTCGGGGGGAAAAATCTTTTATCATATAAATCCATTTTTTGTTAGGCAGAATGACAAAAATACAGCAATCCTGATATATATATTTTTTTATTGTGTTCATCATGTGGGTTAAATTTGACAGATTTATAGGCTAGATTGTCTTGCATGTAGTGATACCAAAAATGTGTACTTTTTTAGGGTTAATGGCATTTGTAATGGGGACAGAAGGGTGTAAATGTTTTTTCTAATTATTTGTGGTTGTGTTTTTCACTTTTTTTTACTTTCCCTTTCCCCACCCCACCCCCCGTAGGGGACTTGACTCAGTGATTTACTAGATCGCAGCTACATATTTTAGCTGTCAATCCCCCGCTTTTCCCGTCAGGAGGCTTATGGGAAAAACCTGACGTAGTGTTGAGCGATTATTATCGACAAAATTTAAATCGGGTTGGTTTTTTTTGGTTTTATCGGGTTTTTTGATCATGCGTAATTTTGGCCATTTTCGGCGCTTCTGTAATTTTGGCGGCCGAAATCAGATTCAGAATAGAGCAGGGTGAGTTTTGTTTTCGACGTCATGATGGGATGTGTATGGTTGCGATTGGCGGAAAAAAAACACATGACCCCGTTTTTCATGAACAAAGGGTTTTTTCCAACCTCGTGTCTCTCAGCGTTTTCAGAGCAAAAAGGAATGCACTCTGCCCTTTTGTCCAAAAAGGGTCAGCGAAAATTTTTTCTATTTCTTCACAGAGAAACCTTATTTAGCTGGAAACCTTACAAATTTTGTTAGATTAGAGTTTTGGGAAAATTTTATTAAAAATTTGGTAGAGAAATTTTTTTTGGAGCATCTACCGCTGTAAAGTCACCCGGGGGGTGGGGGGGGAAACGGGGGGGGTTTCCCCCGTGGGCGAAACAAAGGGCAAGGCTCTATAAAGAATACTGGATAAAAATATTCACCCGATTTGTTTAGACATTGCCTTTCAATGCCCTTTTTTTTTTAACAGTTTTTTTATTGAAATATTTCCCTTGGGTATTTGGGCCCGCCTTGGGAAACCCATTGGATACAAAAACTTTTCCCCCTTTGTAACTGCAGGGTTTTTTGTTTTGGGGCAAAAATCCACTTTTATTATCAAATATACATTTTTAGATAGGTGTTCATTTTTAAATTTTTCCCCCTTCCACCTTTTTTTGATTATTCCAATTGAAAATTAAAATTTTAATCCAAGGGAAAATTTTTAGTCAACCCCAAAAGGTTTAATTGAAAGGTGCCAAAAAATATCTTGTTTTTTTACGAATAATAAACAGATAGTGTTTTTTGACTTTGGCGCATACAGCTTTGTTTATTGAGGGAACTTTTCCCCTTAAAAACTGAAAAACAGCAATTTTATAGTCACCAAAAGGTGAATTGAAAAATTTCCAAAAAAATTTTTGTTTTATACGAAACCCTAACAGATAAAGTGTTTTTTGACTTTGGCGCCTTTCAGTTTGGTTCAAATTGGTGGGAGCTTGAATTAAAAATTTGAAAACAGCAATTTTTAAAAGTCAAACCCCAAAAAGTATTGTTTGGTGCCAAAAATACCTTGTATTATCCGAATAAAATTTTAGGGTACGTATTTTTTCACCCTTTTGGGGCCGGCCAGCCCTTTGTTGGGTAGATTACTTTGCAAATTAAATTTGAAAAAACAATTTGTGAACCCACCACAGGTGAATTGATAGGTGCCAAAAATACCTTGTTTAAACCCGGGAAAACATTTCGGGTACGTGGTTTTTTTCACTTTGGGCGGCCGCTTTGTTTATAAAAATCTAAATTGGCAGTTAAATTTGATTTCCCGCAAATTTTTTTATTACCCAGGGGGAAATTTTTAAATTTGGTGCCCAAAAAAAACCTTTTAGTTCCCCAAAAACTTTTTAGAATTTTTTTGTTTTTTAACTTTGGGCAGGGCCCGCTTTTTGATAGATTACTTTTTCAGTTTTAAATTTTAATCCGCAAATTTTTTTTTGATTTGAGGGTTTTTAGAATAGCCGGGGATTTGGGCCCTCTTTTAAAAAAGAGAAAAACCCCCCTTTTTTCCCCCCCCCCAACCCCCCCCCCCCCCCCCCCCCCCCAACCCCCCCCCCCCCCCCCCCCCCCCCCCCCCCTTCCCCCCCCCCCCCCCCCTACCCCCCCCCCCCCCTTCCCCCCCCCCCCCCCCCCCAAAATTTTTAAATTATTTTTTTTTTCTGAAAAATGGAGCGGAAAATTCCCGGTGGGAAGCGAGCAAAGGGGGGGGGTTTGGGCGGAGGGGAGAGGTAGAGGGGAAGGGGCTTTCCCTTTAAAATTCTGGGGGGACAAAAACGGGATGCCCGCGGATCGTCAGTTGCCCGGACCGTCAGGCCCTGTCATCGTGGGTCAGGGCCCTGGAATCTCAGTAACGATCTCCCTCGCCAAATTCTTTCCCTTTAGTGGTTAATGCAAAACCCGCATCCAGCAGTTTACTCCTGTCCCCCCCAGTCACGGCCCAAAAAGTGTCATTTAGCAAACACCAGCAAACGGTTTTCCCAAAATTTAAGCAGCCCCCAAAAGTCAAAATGTTGTAACCCCTACTGGGATTTTCATTTTTGAAGACCTTTTGATGACAAAATGCGGTTGGGGTAAAAGGCAATTTTTAAAAGATCAAAAAGCCAAAGAGGATGATTTTCCTGCTCTGCGCCCAGTTACGGGTGCCAAACAGGGGGAGAAGGAAGCCGGGGCAATCGGCAAAAATCCCCGGGGGGGTTTGGGGAAACCCCCTTGAAATCCCTTTGTTTTTAGCCCCCAGCTCCTGGATGCAGAAAGTAGGACGCCCAAAATCACCTGTTGATGATGATTGGGTGACGACATTGGCCCGGGTCCAACGTGGTCTTTTTCAGCAGAATTTTTTGCAGCGCCCTTTATCACTTTGGGGAGGGGGGAAGACGTTGGGGTTAAATGTCCCGTCGGGGGTTTCCCCCTCAAAAAGGGAAAGGGGGCCCGGGCGCAGAAGTCCCCTGATATGGGTTTTCCGCCGCCAACCCGGGCAGCGCCAAACCCCCCTCCTCGCTTATCGCCGTCAAAAAAAGGGCCAGGGGCCTTCAGGCCTGGGCCTTCTTGACCAAGCCCCTGATTCCCAGCGATGTCATTATGCCCCCTATGCCCTAACGCCCTAAGTAGAGGCAAGAACCTTTTGGTGGTTAATCACCACCAAAATGTTAGTCACTTTCAGCGAATGCCCTGAGTTTTAAAAGGAGGCAAAAACTTTGGCCAAAAAAAAAGGGCCCGACCGGGCGGCCGGGCCTCCAAACCACCCCCCCGTCACCCCTCTGTCTCCGCCTTTCCCCCCTCCCCCGCCACCCCAAACATTCCTCAGCTGCCCCTGGTTTTTCAGAGTCATGATCAGGGATCAGCCTCCCCTTCAGCCTCCCGTCGCCCCGTACCACCAGCACCCCCACCCGGGACCCATCCTAACCCCCTTTTCCTTTTCCCCCGTTTTACGACCTGCACGCCATTAAGCGGGGGGGGTTCCTTTTTAGCGCGCCTTTTTCTTTTCTTTAAAAGGGTTTTGGGAGCAGAAGAAACAAAATTTAACCCAAACCATCCCAAAAACCAAAAGCCTGGGAAGGGCGGCATTTCCCAGGGTTTTTGGCCCCTTTGGGAAAAAATTGCCCTTTCCGTCGGTGGCCAGATGGGGGTTTCCCCCATGTCCCTGGCCCTTGCCTTTCCCCAATACCAGGGTGCCGAAACAGGCATTTCTTTTTCCGGAAAAACCCTTTCCCCGCCCCGGCCAACCCCCCGTGTCCCTCTTAAAAAAAACAAAAGGGGTTTTGTCTGCACTGTGTCCGGAAAAGTTTCCCTCTCACCCTGAACATGGACTAGTAAAGGGCCCGGGCCCGGCCGCTATTTTTCTCGGGGACAGCTACTGGGTGAGCTGGGGTGGATGTCTCTTGGGGGGACGGTGGGTCTAGGTCGGGCGCCGGGTCTTCCAAAAAACCCCGGAAGGTGCCCCCGGTTTTTTCCCCTAAGGTCCTCTGGTGGCAAACACGTGCCCGAGAAACCAGGCCATGTTGAAATTAATCTGTTTGGAGACCGGGCAAAAACCAAAGGTTTTGGGGCTGTGGACGGGGTTCCACAAAGAGACCCCAGCGTGGGTGGGTTTCCCAAAAACCCTGGTGGGCCCGGCAAATTTGGGGTGGATAACGGGGCAAAAACCCGTTTTGGCTGCCTTTTTAAGTTTGGTAGGCCGGAGGGAAATCCCCTTGCCTGGGCCAAAGTCATGGGAACCTTTTGTCCCGAAATTTTTTAAAAAAGGGTACCCCCGGGTCTGGAAAATTTCCTGCTGAGGAAGGGGTCGAGGTTTTAAGTTCGCCTTCCGCCGTTTGCACCCTGTTGTCCCCCCCTGGTGGTTTTAGCGTCAGCTCGGCCTCCCCGGCAACCCAAACTCATTGTTGGGGTTTGGGAACACGCTGGAATTCCCCCCTCAAAATGCTCCAAACCATTGTGGCAAACAGCGCAATGACATTACGCAGTACGGGAAAGGGCCCCCATGGGCCCTTTTCAAGCAGCGGTCAGTGCGGGCCCCTTTCCCTTGCAGCATGGCTTTGTTGGTTTATCTTAGTTTGGAACAAACGTTTTGGGCACTCTGAAAAAACAGGTCCCGCCCCGCCGGGTGGAGGAGGGGGACGGACCCGATGGGGGACACGGGCCTTTCTTCCCATCAAATCCCAAGGCCCGGACAGTTTTTACAATTTCATTGGGTTTTTCATTAGGGGGGTTTTTTGGGGGTTTAGGCTAGTGGGAAGGTGGGCCCCAAAAAGCTTCAGGGTTTCATCATTCAGGGAAGTAAAGGGGTTGTGTTGAAAACTGTGCCCGGAGGGGCCCCGGAAAGGGGGGGAGGGGAGGGGGGTATTCCTAGACACGATGGGGTTTCCGCATTTCCCCGCCTTGGAAAAAGGTTGGGAAAGAATTTGGGGGCGGAAAGGGGGAAGATGGGGGAAAATTTGGGGTTTTCTAGTGCCCTTGACCCAGAGGGGTTGGGAAAAAAAGGGTTTCCCTCTCTCACATGAGTGTTGGATGCTCCCCCTTTTTCCCAAAATGATCCTGGGTTTTAAAGGCCCCTAAAAATGAACAACAGTTTTTGGGTTTGGCCCCCCTTCCCGGATCCCCCGGGACCCAAAAAAAAAATCAGCAAATTTCCCCTTTTTACCCCCAAATAGGGGAGTAAAAGCAAGGGGAAAAGGAAGACCCTTTCTGATTGGTCAACTGGAGCTCTGTTGGTTTTGCTTCAAAGTTTCCCCAAATGTCAGGGGGGAAAAACATCAGCGATGTGAAGCAGTAGAGTGCCAAGTAGGCGTAGCGGGGGTGCAGCAGGAAAGGGGGGGCAGAAGCCTAAGGGGTGACCTCCCGGCAATCTTTTGTTTAACCACCTCACCAAGCAAGGAATGAGGGCACAAATTCCCAACCCCAGAGCCCGCTTAAAAATCATGGTTTCACGGGGGTATCTGCGGTCAAAAAAAGATGTTTTTGTATGTTTTTTCCGGACCCCAATTGGGTTTTTGGGTATCCAAAATGGGGCAAATTGGCCCGAGCTGGCCCCGTCGCCAAAGAGGGGGTTGTCCTTTCCCAGCCAGCCCTCATATTGGCGGGGCCTTTTGCACATGGAGGAGTCAAATTTCGAAAAAACGCATACGGCTTTCAACAGATTGTGGATCGTTTACTTTTAATTTAAAAAAAGAATTTAGGCATGGGTCTTGATGAAAGTTGTGGCCCCAAATTTCCCGGGGCAAAACCCATTTGTTGCCGGTTTACTTTTCCCTTTTCCCCTTCAAACAGAAAAAGGTCCCCTTTTAAAAATTGGGGTTTTTTTAAAAGGTTTTTTTCTTACTGCAAAATTTTTTTTTCTTTTTCCCAAACAGTTCATTTTGGGTTTGGGTTTTTCTGTGAAGGGGAATTTTAAAAAAGACCCCAAGGTTTCATGACAACACCCTAATTTTTTTTTACTCAACTTTTCTTTGAAAAATTTTCGCAAATTTTCAATTTTTTTTTGAGGTTTATTTTATGCTGTAAGATAAAATTTAAATTTTTGGTCCTTTGGAAAAGAAAGTGGTTTTAAGTGGATTTCTCCTTCCACATTTTTAATAGTGGCTTTTAGAAGTCTTTTTTATAATTTTTTGGGGGAAAGTTGCTGTGAGATACCCGCAATAAAACTGGTCCTTTTGGGCAGAAATGTGGGTTCTAATTGGGCATTTATCCCCCATAATTTTTTAAAAGTGGCTGAGAAGTCATTTTTAAATTTTTTTGGGGATGCTGCTTTGAAATGCCGCAATTTTTAAGGTCCCTATTATAAAAAAAATGTTGTTTCTAACAAAAATTTGTTCTTCCAATTGTCAAGAGTGGCTTAAAAGGGTGGTGGGGCTGGGCAGAAAAAGGGGAAAAGGGAGGGGCAAAGTTTAATGGACACAAAAATTTCAAAAAAGATTGTTTTTGCAAGATCTTTAAAAATAGCTATCAATCCAAAGTATTTTAGAAAAAACCCATTTAATACAATTAGAAAAGAGGAAACAAAGACATGGGGAAATTCCATCCTATTTTAAAAATGTGGTTTTTTTTAGGGAAATTTAAAATACTAAAAAACTTGCATGTACAAAATTTTGCTGGTTTTAAAATTTTCCCCTTTAATTGTTCAAAAAAAAAAAAAGGGGGTAAGGAAAAAATTGGGCCAGATCTAGGGGTTTTTCAGAGGACATGGAGTAGGAGCAAGGACAGAGAACAAAATACAGAGGGCCAAAAAAATTTTTTCCAGCCTTGGGGTAAAATAAGAAAAAAAAAATTTCAAAGGAAAAAGGGGGACCCGGGTTTTAAAAAGGGGGGTTAACCACCGTATTTCCCGTGAAAACTCAATTGGGGCCCACTCATACCCGGAAAGGGGGAAACGCTACCCAGGGCCGGGAAAATTTTATGGTTCCCGTGGGAAAAAAAAAATTTGGGGGTTTTAAAAAACTCCTTTTTTCCGGCCTTTTTAAATGTGGGGGTCATTTCAGGTTTTGGGGTCATTTCTTTTGGCCCAGGACATGTATTTGTTAATGTCCAGTTCAACTAAAATTTGGGGGTTTTAAAAAAATCCCTTTTTCCGGCACTTTTTAAATGGGGGGGCTTTAAGCAGGTTTTGGGGCTCATGCTGTGGCCCCGGACAGGTTTTAGTCAATGTCCAGTGAAACTAAAAAGGTGGTTGAAATAAACCCCTTTTCCCGGCATTTTTAATTGTGGGGGCAGACAGGTTTAATGGGCATTTGCGGTACAGGAAAAATATAACAATGTCCGTTTAAAAATAAAAAAAGGGGGTTTGAAAGACCCCTTTTTCCGGGGACTTTTTAAATTTTGGGGGTTTATGCAGGTTTGGGGCTCAGGGTGTGGCCTGGACAGGTATAGTCAAATTTTCCAGTGAACCCAAAAATGGGGTTTTAAAGACTCCTTTTTCCCGGGACCCTTTGAATCTGGGGGGTTATGAAAGGGTTTTTGGGGTCATGTTTTTTGGCCAAGGGGCATGTTTAGTCTTTTTTAAATGAAACTAAAAATTTGGGGGTTTGGGAAAAACTCCTTTTTTCCCGGGACCCTTTTTTAAAAGTGGGGGTCATTTCAGGTTTGGGGGGTCATCCCGTGGCCCAGGTAGGGATAGTCAAAGTCCCGTGAAACTAAAAAGGGGTTTTTGAAAGACCCCCTTTTTCCGGGGAAATTTTTAATTTTGGGGTCATGTAGGTTTGGGGGGGGTAAAGCTGTGGCCCGGACAGGGACAGTATTTTGTCCCGTGAAACTAAAAATGGTGGTTTTTAAAAACTCCTTTTTCCCGGCCCCTTTTGAACTGGGGGGCATGCAGGTTTGGGGCTCATGCTTTGCCCGGAAAAAGTTATGCAATGGGCCGTGAAACTAAAAAAGGTGGTTGAAAACTCCTTTTCCCGGGGACTTTTTAAAAAGTGGGGGTCCGAAAGGTTTGGGGGTCTTGGGTGTTTCCCCCGGAAAAGGTATGCAATGTCCCGTTTAACTAAAATTTGGGGGTTGAAAGACTCCTTTTTTTTTTTTTCCCGGCCCCCTTTTTTTAAAAGTGGGGGGCATGCAGGTTTTGGGGCTCTGTTGTGGGCCCGGACAGGTATAGTCAATTCCAGTTCAAACTAAAAAGGTGGTTGGAAAAAAACTCCTTTTTCCGCACTTTCAAATTGGGGGTTGCAGGTTTTGGGGGCTCATGTTGGTTCCCCGGGAAAATTGGATTTCAATGTCCAGTTAAAAATAAGATGTTGGTTAAAAATCTCTCCCTTCTGGCATTTTTTAATTTGTGGGTGATGATTTTTAAGGGTCATGCTGGGGTAAAAAAGGGGATAGTGAATGTTTTTTGTGTTTTTTTTTTTTTCTTTGGGTTTTATAAACCAAAGTGTGTTCCCTTTAAGATGAAGCACCGTATCCATTTGATGTTGTAGATTTTAAATTCCGCTTCTAAACCCCTTTTTGGGGTTGTAAGAATAAAGGGGTGTTGTTGCTCCCCCATAGATTTTAAATGGTCATGGGTCAAAATTTGACTGCTCCCCTATGACTTTTCCTTGTCGAGGGATGGTCGGGATTTTTATCGACCATCGCCCGATGTCGAGGGCCCAAAGCAATCTCTCAACCACCCCCCTGACACCCAAATCAACAGTGCCCCTTAAAGGGCTTATTATTTTAAAAACTGGAAAATTTGGGAAATATAATTTTTTCTAGGGGAATATCTTTTGAAATGGGGCCCTTAAAAAAAAAAAAAAAAGGCCGGTATCTTGAAAAATTTTGGTTGCCCCCCCCCCAAAAAACTCCCCGCGGGGGAAAATTTTTGGGGCCCCCACGGGAATCATTTTTTTTAAAGGAAAGGGAAACCCATTTATATCACAGCTTTTTTTCTTTAGAGATCAGTTTTTCCAAAAGGTTTTGTCTTGTACACTGGCTTTAAAAATCTCCAAAAAAATTGGGGGAATTGCAAGGAACAAAGAGGGGGAATTTTGCCTTATTATTTACTATTTTCCCAATATGAAAAATTTAAAACTTTTCAGTTCTTATTTTTTTAAACACTAAAATTTAAACTTTTATTATATCAAAATTTTAAACCCTCTAAAAACCCACTTTTAAAAACCTGATCTCTACCCTCTTTCTTTTAAAAACCCTTTTTACTTCTAAAAGGGGGGTTTAAACCCTTTCTTCATCAAGTCGGGTTTAAACCCCCAAATTAACAGGAGAGCCTTATATTAAGCAAATTTAATAGTTTCCCAGAAAGGGGACCCCAAAGGGCAAACTACTTGGGCCCAGTCGTCCCTACTTTCATAGACACAGAACAAAAAAGGGGGCCCCCTTGTGACCCGTCTGCGAAAGGTAAACACTTGTAGACAGAGGGAGAGATCAAAATTTTAAAAAAGGATGCCTGCCCTGCCAAACATGTTTCGCGGGTGACCTGGCTTTATCAAGGTTTTAGGGGTTTCCGTAAATGTGGTCTGAGCTCACCCCCTTTTTTATATCATTTAGGGAAAAACCCCCCACAGGGGGCTCACCAATTACCTTTCAGAGAACCCACATAAAGCCCACCCCCCCTTCCGCGCGGGGCACATAATAACATGTCCTGCGAAGCTGCCCCATGCTTCATGACCCAAAACAACCTTCAGTCAAATTCCCCATCTCCATAACAGGCTTGCCCCCCATTTCCGTACGGCCCGTCCCAATGCACTGCCCCAAACCCAAACACCTCACCCCTTTACTGTGATGGGCTTCCTTTCTCACTTCTTCATTATTGCAACTACGTGCCCACCTAGAATGAACTAAGCAGACTAGGGATCACATTACACAGCCCCTGCCATCTTTGTAAATTTCCCATAAAACACCTTCTCTTCAATATCTAATTGCATTTTCTTTGGGGAATTTTAAAATCCACTGTTCAATGGGGCCACTGTCATAAATTTTCTTTTCCCTTAAAATTTCTCCCATGTATGTAATATGCATATTTTATTCCCAAAAGAGCTGCAGGGCCCCCTTAAATACATGTTCCACTGAAATTTTATAGTATTGTCTCAAGACTATATTCATAAAAAATACCCTTTCTTTACATGTAATTTTCATACTCATTTTTTAAATTTTTTTTTTTTTTTTAAAATTTTTTTTTAGGCCCCCCCTTTTGGCCCTTTTTGGCCCCTCCCCTTTTTTCCCACCCCAGGAAGTTTGACCCCCCCCCAAAAAATTTTTTCCCCTTTGATTTTGGGTTCCTCTCTTAAGGGCCCCACAAAATTAAAACCCCTTCCCAAATTCCCACCCCATATCAAAAATGGGGCATTGAAGAAATCCAGTATCTTCAAATGCCCCCGCATCCAGCTGCTTTCCCCCCTCACTAGACCCGCGCGCAAGCAAGGGGAAAAATAAAACTCTACATACAAAGGGGTAATACATGAATAGTCCCTTGCAAAAACAATTACATGCATCCTTTTTTTTTTTAAATTTGAAAACCCTTGGGGCCCCACGTGATTTAAAAATCTTCATAAATTTCAGGCCCCGGGGAAAAAGAGGAAAAAAAAGTAGAGGGAAAAGGGGGAGAGGGGAGGGGAGGGGGGAAGTGAGATTTGGGAAACCCTCACAGTCAGGGGGTGAGGTGTTTGTTGGTGCAGTGCATTGGCACGGGCAAATACGGTAGATGGTGCGGGAAGCCTGTTATGGAGATGGCGAAATTTGGGGTGAAGGTTGTTGGGGTCATTAGGGGCCCTGGTGGCCCGCTTTTGCAGGACATGTTTTGAGTTTGCGCCGCCCCGAAGGGGGGGTGGGCTTTATGTGGATTATTGATGGCTAATTGGTGAGGGACCTGAAAGGGGTTGGGTTTTAACATGATATAAAAGGAAAATGAGCTCGCCAAAATGTGATCGGACCCGTTAGCCTTGGGTAAAAACCCCGGTTAGTGGCGGAAAAATTGGGGAGGTCAAAGGGATGACGTTTTAAAAATTTTTGATTTTTCTCCCCCTCTGTCTACAATTTTTCACCTGCTGCAGGCCCGGGGTCACAAGGGGGCCTTATTTTTTCTGTGTTTTTAGAGAGTTGGGACGAAATGCCCAAGTGTTGGCTTGGGATCCCCTTAAATGAAGCTTTGTACTTTGCTATGATATTTAAAGGGTCTCCTGTTAATAGGTTTGGGGGTTTCCCCCAAAACTTCATGAAGAAAGGGGGTTTTTCCCCTTTCAAGCAAAAGGGGTTTAAAAATGAGGATAGAGATCAGGTTTTTAAATAGTGTGTATAGAGGTTAAGAGTTAGATATAATAAAAGTTACGTTTTAGTGTTTAATAGATAGAGAACTGATAGAGTTTAAGTTTGCCTTGTACACTGGCAGTCCCCCCAAAACTGCAGCAAGGAACTTTTGGGCATGGAATCAAATTTTCAGCCAGAAACCAGTATATCACAGCGATTTCTTTTTAGAGCAGATTTCCTAACGGTGTCTTGTGCACCCGCTGTTCCCCCAAAACAGGATCAATAAACTTTTGGGCAATCAAAATAAAAATGGGAAAGATGCAGTCAGAAGCAGTATAAAATTGATAACTACTACTGTCTAGGATTCCCTAATCTTGCTGTACCCCAACCCTAACTAATCTATCTAGCAGCTTTTCCTCTGTCAAATTGCTGGGAAATGGTAGCACCAAGCACAGAAGGAGAGAAGTGTGTTCAGTTCACAGACTATAATCGAAATGGCATTCACCAGGAAATACAGTGACACATAATAGAGTCATGTGATATTAGCAGCCAGTGAGATCCCTACTCAGTGGAGATGTTTTTGACCCCCTCTGTGCTCCGCACTGATTGGCTGGCCGCCAAAACTGAAGGAAGCAGCTGAAAGTGAAAGTAAAAATGGCAACCCAAAAGCCTCCCAAGTGAAGAAATAGAAGGAACAGACTCAAAGTAATTATCCCAAAAGAAGAATTCCTTTAAAATATAACTTTTAATCAAACTATTTAAGAAACATGTCAAAAACCTCAGTGAGAACACCCTATACGGGTGTAAAATAGTTATGGGACAGCTAGCCAAACAGATGATGGAAGGAGCTAACCCTATCGCTTCCCTCTCACGATACCTCTACAAAGCCTAATACAGAGAAACCGCCCCGACAAGGGCGACCCTGTAGTGTTAGACTCTAAAGGTCCCTTTCAAAATACCCTAAATCTCTAAATACATGGAGGACTAGCAACCTTACCTCAAAATAGAACGGGTATAGAAAGTGACCAGATAGGTATACATGCAGGTAAACAATTACACAGCCTGTAAATAGTGTTTGCAATTGTATCTACATACTATTTGTGGAAAAAATAGCTGGTAATAGCCACAACATAAGGGATAAAAGTACTATAGCAATTTTGTAAGCACAATAATCCCTAAAAAAAACAACAATTGAAAACCCCAGACGCAGCGTTTCGTCCCAATCTCAGGGCTTATCAATGGGGGTTAAAGAAACAAAGGTTGCCAAACCGCTAATTACCATGCTCCAGATACACAGCATAGACCAAACTAAATACAGAGTACCTGAGGAGCAGATCAAACTTTTCATATTAGGCTGGTGTGCCTGATCAGGATATTTAAAGTAGTGTTTCTCCCCGGTGGACACCCTGCAGTGTGGAGTTTATCACTGTCCCACTTATTTCTTTAAAAAAAAGCTCCCCGATACCCAGCATAGAGCAAACTAAATACAGAGACCTGAGGAGCAGATCAAACTTTTTTATATTAGGCCCGGTGTGCCTGCAAATAAAGGACAACAGAAAAATTGGTATATTCATCTCAAACCAAACTCTTCCATAGAGAGCAAACTGCAAACTAGTTAAAGACCAAGCTACATATAAAAACAACAACCTGATCAGGATATGAAAGCTAGTGTGCTCCCCGTGGACACTCCTGCAGTGTGGAGTGATCACTGTCCCCCCAAGAGATATGAGACCTACCCCCCCTGTTTATAGGGTGGGATATTCTAAATTTAGGGCTGAATTTCCGCCCACTTACGCTAATTCCCCTGACCACTATCGTCCCCCTCAGTTCCAGATTCCAAACATGCCGCCAATCTAATTGTCCGCAAGCCAGACAATGCTCGGCGTCGGAAAAAAGTCCACCGCGCATGCGGGGGGAAATTAAAAGAGGGGCCGCTAGTTCAGCGGAACTTTGCGCATGCCGGACATTTAAAGATGGCCGGAAACTGCGGGGCAAAGACACAGATGTCACGGCAGAAAACCATCGCCAAGGTCTATTGCGTGTGCCGGATTTTTTAGAGATGACCGCCGGGTTGACGGACATTGCGCAGGCAGCCCCCCAAGAGGGCGCTCGGGCCGCCCGGGTTTGGAAAGGCGCGGATGCCGTTTTTTGTGAAAAAAAACATAAAGAATAAATCGGCGCCCGCGGGGTATCCCCGCCGCCGAGTCTCCCACAGCAATAATCCGGGCCCTTCACCATCATTGGGGGCCGTGTATGCCCACTTTTACATCCCAAAATTTCCCTTTTACATAGAAGGAATAACTAATGGGGAAAGGGGTACAATCCACCCCATATGATTAATACTGTAGTTTATAAATACGCCCCAACCTGGGGGTGACCAGACAAATGGTGTGTTTCCATATATATGAATGCCTTAACTCCATTTTTAATTGAGAGAACCCAGATAAACTTGGGGAACAAAATTTAAAGGGACGGGGGCTATAAAAGTGATTTAGAAAGTAGTGGGTAAAAGGAAAATCCCAAGGGAGAAACTATTATTTTTTAATGACAGAGAGGTATATTACCAAAAAGAAAAAAATGTCTTTAACTAGAAGGGAAATGGGCCACAAATATGTTTAAGATGGGTCATTAGTAAACAAGCAAACGAGAGTGATTCGTTAAGCCCACTGGAATTTTACAATCAGTCTGTAGATCCCTTGGGTTCTATTTGAGATCAATCTGTCCCAGTCTCAATTCTCTAAACTTTAAAAGATTCCACCCTTCCCTCCATGCTTTTCTGTGTGTCTAGCAATTGTGTATCCATCTGTCTTTGACATCCCTACGTGTTCCCTACCCCCCGTCTGAACTCTCATTGGTCTAGCCCCCGTAATTCATTTTCCCCATGGGCAGGTGGGTAATAGATGACCCCCCAAAAAAAAAACAGTTAAAAATCCCCCGATGTTAAAATCCGGGGCATCCTTACCCCTAGGAATTGTTTGCAGTTTCAACAAAGGAGCAAAATTTTTTCATTTACCACATTAAAAGCAGCCCTTGGCTGTCTACTGGCCAAAATTTCCCTTTGGGGGGGTGCACAAAAGGGCTCTTCACCAGGGCGATCCCCAAAACTGCACTTTTTTTGTAGGTGATATTGGGGGGCTGGTAGAATAGTCTTAGATCTTCATCTTGTAGGAGGAATTCCAGTATTGGTTATGATGTCTCTAAACTGATGGGCATTTGAGCTAAATTCCCCCAAAAATCGAAGATCATTCTTTCGGTATCAAGGGTTCGTTCTTATTTTGGGAACCAAAAAGGGTTTACCCTATCCTCCTTTTAGCTTTTGAAAGCTTTTCTTTGGGATCTTTCTGGATAACCTCTATTTAGGAACCTCTGTTTCAGATCTCTCGTTGTTGTTTAAATGTGGGTAAAGGAACAATTCCTCCTCAGACGGGGTATTGCCCCCGCGAAATTCCTTCACCCGGGGTTTGGTGGCAACTCTCCCTCGAGGAGGGATTAGTGGATGTGCGGCTTTGAGTGAATGCACCTGCTTTTTGCTCCCCGCCCAGCCCAATCCAAGCAGGAAAAAATTAAATCCGGCACCACGGCCTCAAGTGAGAAGCTTTTTTATAAATAAAGTGCAGCGGTACAAACATGTATTTAGCTGGCACTTAGCCAAGCGTTTGGGCCCCTTGTCCCCTTTTTAGGGCAAATTAAAATGTGAATACACCTCTTAAAAAAAAAATCCCAAACCCAAATTAGCAAATTGATAATTTGGACGTTAGACCTACTCAGACCAATCACAGCGCAGATTTTACGTATCTAGAAAAACCAAAAAATCCTTTTTAAAATTTTTATTCTTTTTTTTAGTATATCAAAATAGGTCATTTTATATTTTAAACCCCAAGGGTCCCTTTTCAGTTTTGGGACCCAATACATTTCCCTTGTACATATCTATTCTCCCAATTACCCCCCCGGGTAGGGTCTTTTAACAGTTTCTATGCATAAACCCTAAGGCCATTTATTCCTCCATAACTTCAAAAAATGCTTAGCAGCACCAATGTTGTCCTGTATTTCTTTTAATACTTGTAGGTTTCACTTATTTTTTTTTTTAATTTTCGAATAGTGCGCCTACATATTTTTTCAAATATTGCACATTCGTATATACACAACATGGGGGCCTTCACAGTTGGGAATGTTCTAGTTAATTTTTTCGTTTCAGATGCTCCAAATAATTAGTTTTTTTGAAAATATTACATAAATTGCATCGAACCCCTCCACATGCAAAGAAGCCTTTGGGGGGGCCAAGTTTGTGTTAATTTTTTGTGAAAGGGCCCCGGGAATTACATTGCCACCGTTCTTCCTCTTTTGGGAACAGCCAATGCTTTGTCTAAAATCTCAGACAAGATAGGATTTTGCTTAAGATACCACATTTTTATAGAACAAATTTCTTTCTTGAAAATTTTACTATATCCTGTGGAAAAATTTGGGCTTTTTGTCCCATATAATTTTTTCTTTTTTTTTTTTTAGGACAAAATTTTAAGGGGTGTGATTGCGATTTTGATTTACTTTTTTCTTACCCAAATTTTAGATTTTTCATTGTTATCCTCTCGGGATAATTTTTGATCTATTTGTACTTCTGTTGTGATAATCTGCCCCAAAAGTACAAGTCGTTTTAGCTCTTAAATATCCCATGGGGTATTGCTTCTTTTGGTTTTGGGGCGAGTGACAGCTATTTGCTCTTAGAAAGTGTTACCCGCCCCTGTTTGCGGTATTGAGTGGTCACAACTTGCCCCATTTGTGCTTTAAACCCTTTAAAAGGATATCCAAAAATGGTATACTTTCCTTTTAAAAAACTGGAAACGGGAGTTTGCATTTTGGTTTAATATAATCCATAAAGGATTGTATAGCGCACACCCGGGACCCATAGGCGGTGGTCATCGATGTAGGCCCAACCATAGGAAACAACCCAAAAAAGGTTTTCCCTGGCTATATATGACGGGGTGCTCCCACCACCATAAGGAAATTAGCTGGGGGAAGGGGAAGAGGAGCTCCCAAGGGGGCCCCTATGATTGTAAAAAAATTCATTAGAAAATTTGAAGAGTTGTTTTAACTAAATTTTCAATCCAAAAGGGATAAACTTTGTGTTTCTCCTTATAATTTCATCTTTTAAGGGAAAAAATGACACTCTGTAATCCCCCAAATCTGTGGCAGGGGAATATAAACTGATCACAACACATCCTACCGGGTAAAAGTTTTCCTTCCTCTCTTTCTCCATGTTTTAAAACTTCTTTGGGGATTTTTTTAATTTTCCCCGGGTCTATTTTTCAAAGGGGCTGTAGGTGTTTGTCTACCCACATACTGAGTCGTTCCCCCAAGGAACCGTTTCCTGATATAATGGGTCGCAAATTTGGTGGGAAAATTCCCTTATGGATTTTAGGGACACCATAAAATATTTGTATTTTTGGAATTTTTCACCAAAAATATTGTTTTTGTTTAAAAATTAGGCCCCCAAATTTTCCCCCTTCCAATAATTTTTTCAAATTTAAACTTTAAATCCTCTGGGGGTCCCTTTTAATTTCTGAAGGGTTTTTGTTATCCTGTAAGATGTTATTTACCTGTTTTAATTTAAACCTTTCCATAAAAACTGTAGCTCCCCCCTTTCCCTTTTTTTTTAAATGAATTTTTAATTTTCTCTTAATTTTTTCAAGTTTTTTCACCTGACCCCATAAAAATCCCATATTTTTTCCCTTTGTATTTTTTTTCTTTTTGTGGGGGCCACTAGGTCCCTCCCATATATTTTGGAATATTTCCCCTGCTGGTACTCCAACCCTTTCATAGGATAAAACCCGGGGTTGGTGTATTAAAATGTATATCTCCTCTATTTTCAGAATAATTTGCATTTCTATCTGGTTGCCTTCCGATGTAATTCCTGTAAAAATTTTTAAAACCTACTTGTTCATTAAAGCTAGGTTTGTGAATACATTTTCTATTTCTGGTGTGGCTCGCTACCACACTACCCCCATTTTTTCATTTGTATTGTGAAAATTTTTTTTTATGTGAGAAGTCTCCAAATTTATTTAAACCCAACAAATTATAAAATAAATCAAATCATAGTAGGTACAAAATTTAGTCCTTGTTCAAAATATTTTGGTTTGGGATCTTGAAAGGATATTGGGTTAAACTTAATTGGGACATCTTCTTTTTTTTTCCTTTTTGGGTTTTTTTTTTTTGGGTGGTTGGTGTTTGTTTTTGTATTGTTTTCCCTTTCCTTCTCTTTTTTTCGTTTTTTTTTTCCTTTTTTGGAGAAATAACATTTTCCTGTTGTGTTAAATTTTTCCCTCATCATCACCCCCCCTGTCCCCAAAATCTAATCTGTATTGTCCATATTTCAAGTTCAAAAAACTTACTGATCTTTTTTCTCTATTTACCATTTTCTTCTCTTAAAATAAAATTATGTAAAAATTGTTTAACTTGCCATTAAAATTTTTATCATTTTTAAATCTTCACTATCTCTGTAAAATTTTCTTTTTAATTTCCATTATCGATTTTTCAATTTGTTTATTTTTTCCCTTCATCTTGTTTTGCAGGTTTCAAATCCTTTTCTTTTTTAAATATTTCCATTTTTTCTTCAAGGTAAAATCGTATTTCATTTTTTTCTTAATTTTTTTTCCCTATTTTCCACAAAAAATTTAAATTTAAATTAAAGAACAATTAGAAAAGCGCTTCATACCATTTTTCTAAAAACTCCTCGGGGCATTAAATGATGGTTTTTTCTTTATCGCAATCCCTCGGTATTATCTTTTTTTCTCCATAGTTTTAAGTGACTGGTGGTCCCCAAAAATTTTAATTTTTTAATTTTTTTAAACTTTTCAGTTTTTCAAAATTCTTTTTGCAGTCTCTTTTTTCGGACAGGTGGTTATTTAAATGTAAAACACCTGTGCAATTTAGAAAAAACGTTCTACATATATCGGTTGGCATGTTGCGTTCCAATTTTTAGCAAAAAAAACGGGGTTTTTTTTGTATATACGGAGGGGTAATATACATGTATAAAAGACCCGGGCCCGAATGATACAGTTGTAATCATAAAAAGGGAAAAATACAAAAAAAGGGCGTACCTCTGAAGGAAACCCTTTTGAGCTGAATCGCAAAAATAACAGTTTCATATAGTTTTATGGCTCCCCTTTCAGTTTTTCTGGTTTCCCCGTATTTTATAATCCCTTGTGTGCTCACGATGCTCGCACGGACATGCTGCGCTCCACACAAACTCACGGCTTTGGGAATGCACCTCTTTTCATTTCGCTCCCCCGAGCCAATCAAGCGGGAAAACATTTAAACCCACCAGGGCTTAAAGGAGAATGTTTTTATTATAAAAAAACGTGCAGCGGTACAAACTTTTAATTTAGCTGGCATTTAGCCAATGCTTTTCGGGCCCTTGTGCCTTGTTCACGGAAAATTAAAAATGGCTACACCTTTTTAAAAAAAAAAATGCCAACCAATTAGAAATTTGAAAAAAATTGTGACTTTAGACCTGACGTCTGAAGTTTGGCGTTTGCTTTGGCTATTGAGATCGATCGATATTTCGGCCGCATCGAAAAGTTTTTCGATAGTGAGCGTCGTTATAAACGATGAACTTTAAAAGTTAGGGGGAACAAAAACACCTTCATTATTAACCCAAAAAAGCTGGAGAAGCTGAAATTAACATCCCAAATTCAAAAATATTTTACATTTTAAGGGCAACACACTTAGGTTATAAAAGCACAAAAAAAAAATCCAGACCATTCCTACCCCTGTCTGTACCACCCTGACCCTAAAACCTGCTCCCCCAAAATTAAAAAGTGCCAAAGGCATATGTTTTGACCACATCTTACTTGAACGGACATGAATACCCTGTCTGGGCCACAGCTGAGCCCCAAACCCTGCATGACCCCCACTTTTAAAAAGTCCCGGGGAAAAAGGAGTCTTTCAACACCATTTTTTTCCGGGGACATTGACTATACCTTCCTGGGCCACGCATGACCCCAAACCTCAAAAACCCCCCAGATTTAAAAGTCCGGAAAAAGGGGATCTTTAAACCACCATTTTATTTTCACTGGACTTTTGATATACCTGCCCTGGGCCCAGAAAGAGCCCCAAACCTGCATGACCCCCATTAAAAAGTCCCGGAAAAAGGGAGTTTTCAACCACCTTTTATTTTTCACTGGACTTGGGGAACTATACCTTCCGGGGCCACAGCAGACCAGGCCGGATTACAGTGGGTGGGGTGAACCACGGGGCCCGTCATCTTTAAACGGGGTTTAAAAATGCCCGATGACCAGCAACGAAAACTGTCGTCTGAAGAAAGTGGGGAAGGGGAATGTGAGAACTCACCCTTTCCCTCGACACATAAATACGGGGTCGTTTGTCCCTCCGAGATCTGGACAATTGACTTCACTTGGAAATACTGGTGGTTAACACCCCTGTTACCCCCAGGTGCCCTTTATTGGCATTCTTTTTCCATTTTACATAAGTCGGGGGAAATGGCTCTTTTACTTTGTTCTCTGTCCGTGTCCCCTATTCCATGCCTTAAATAACCACATCGGTTTAAGCTTTCCCCGCCCCTCCCTTGTAAAAATTAGAAAAAATTTTTTTAACAGTATTTTCATGCAAGTTTTTTAGACTTTAACAGAAAAACACTTTTTTTAAAATAGATGGAATCCCCCCAAATTTTTTGTTTCTCTTTTTTCATTGTATTAAATGGGGTTTTCTCAATACAGGGATGTACTATGTTAAAAATCTTGCAAAAAAAAAGTCATTTTGCAATATGTTCCATTAACTGTCCTACCTATTTCTGTTTCTGACAGCAAAATCACCCCTTTAGCCACTCTTTTACAATTTTGGGAAGAAAAAAAATGTCTTTAAAAAAAAATTTTTTAAAAAGGAACCCCTAGTATAGCTGCATGTCACAGCAAAATGCCCCAAAAATTCAAAGATACCCTTACCACTTTGGGGAATTTGAAGAAAAAAAAGCTGCTAGAAAACATTTTTTAGAATAGGGCCCGTAGTAACTCATTACAGCAAAATGCCCCAAAATTCAAAGATGACCCCTTTAGCACTTTGGGCAAAATTTTGAAAACAAATGTCTTTTGAAACAACTTTTTTGAAAAGGAAACCCCCCAAGTTAGCTGCAGTCAAAAAAATGCCACTAAAAAATTTAAAAATGACCCATGAGCCCCTTTTTTACAAATTTTTAAGAACAAATGTTATTAAAAAACAACATTTTTTCGAATAGGACCTGTAGTATTTTCTGCATTTCAAAGCAAAATGCCCCCCAAAAAAAAATTTAAAGCTGACCCTTTAGCCACTTTGGTCAAATTTTGGGGAACAAAAGTCTTTAGAAAAAACAATTTTTTATAATAGGGACCTTAGTATTGCTGCTTTTCAAAACACAGACCCAAAAAATTATAAAAAGACTTCTCAGCCCCTTTTAAAATTTGAGGAGAAAAGCCATTAGAAGCCACATTTCGTTTAAAGGCCAAAAATAAGCTGTATCTCACAGCAAAAAGATCAAAACTATTGAAATGCAAAACTTCTAAGTAAAGTGAGTAAATGGAATACGGTGTTGTCATGAAACCTTGCTGTCTTTACAGTCCCTACAGCAAAACCGAAAATGAACTGTTTTGGGGAAAAAAAAAAATAAAAAATGCAGAAAAATGATCATTTTAAAAAAATTTCAAGAGACCATTTCTGTTTGAAAAAGGGAAAGTGAATAGACCGCAAATAATCGGTGACTTTGGGTTGGGGGGTCTCAGAGATCCCTGCCTGATTTATCTTGATGAAAGTCAACGTCCCTTACGGGAAAACCGGTGCGTTTTGTTCGAAAGACCCCGCCAGCTGTCGAAGGCCCCTCAGATATGACGCTGGCGCTGGGGGGGACAACACCCCTATGGCGTGAGAGCCACTCGGGCCATTCTCCATTTTGGTTTCCCAGAATTCTATTGGGCCGGAACACATCAAAAAAATTTGGGGTTGAGATGCAGATAGTCGTGCACCATGATCTAAAGCTGATCTCTGTGTGTTGGTGTTGCCCCCATTGCATCGTCGGTGAGGTGGGAAACAAAGATTGCAAGGTCACCCATTAGGCTTTCTGCCCCCTTGCCGCTGCTGCCGCTAGGGCCCATTGCACCTTTTCTGCTCACGTCGCTGATTTTTTTCCCCGGACATTTTTGGGGAACTGAAGCGTTGCAAAATTTTTCCCCCTTATCAAACAGCGGGGGCTCCTTTTCCTGCATTTTTTCCTCATTTGGGTGTGAAAAATTGGGGGTGATTTTTTTTTGTACCGGGGATCCCAAGAGGGGGCCACCCAGTAATTTGTTCATTTTGATGGCCTTAAATGCGAGGACATGTTGGAAAATGGAGCATCCCAAACACTCATGTAAGATGGAGCCCTTTATTTTCCCAAACCCCGGTCGAGGGGGCCCAGAAAGATCTTCCCCCATCTTTCTCCTCCCCTCAAATTCGGCCAACCTCTTTCCAAGGGAGGGACGTCATAACATCGGTGTCTAGGGAATATCCTCCCCCCTTCCCCCCCTCCGCTCCCCGCACAGCTTCAACACACCCCGTTTGCCTGAAATCACCCTGAGAAACTGTGCGCCACCTTTCACTAGCTCGGACCCCAACCACGCCTAATGAAAAACCGATAAATTTTGAAAAGTCGGCCTTGTGGGTTTGACGGGGAGAAAAAGGCCCGGCCGCACTGTGCCGCTCCCTCCCCCGTCGCTGGGGAGTTGTTTCAGAGGTCCCAAAGATCGTTCCAGAACTAAAATCCCACAATGTCATGGCTGACAAGGCATTGTCCGCACTGAGCTTTTTTGGGGGTTCTTCAAACTGGCAAGGATGGGCAGAGTCTTTTACCCGTCCCCTCTCGGTGGGGGCAACACCCCCAGGGGCCGTACCGCGCTTTTCAGGGCCGTGTCCCTTGTACTGGAATGGCATTGCGCTGCTGCCACAATCGTGGGCTTGGGGGGGGGGAATTCCCCCGTGTTGCCACTCAACAAAAGGCGGGTTGACGGGGAGGCCGAGCTGACGCCCCACGCATCAGGGGGGACGAAAAAGGGGGCGAACGGGGGAAGTGGAACCGACCTCGAGCCTTCTTCAGCAGGGAGTCCCGACCCGGGGGCTCTTTAGAAATTTTTGGGCACAAGGGGCAGACATGTGCCAGGGAAGGGGTTGCCCAGCCCACCGACTTAAGGGCGGCCAGCAGTTTGCACGTTTTTCGCAACCACCTTGCCTTGGGACAAGTTCTTTCACCCAGCCACCTCGGTCTCGTTCTTAGAGCCCCCCACAGCTTCTGACCTGTGTGTGGACTTTCCAAAGGAGATTAATTTTAAAAAACCAGCCGGTGGTTTTCTGGGCACTGATGCCCAGGGGACCTTGGGGAAAGAGCCCTGCACCATCCCTCGGGTTTTGAAAAGCGTTCGCCGACCTAGGGCCACCGTCACCCCCGAGACATCCACCCACTCACCCCGTGAGCTGTCACAGAGATATAGCGGCCCCTTGGCCGTGCTTACTAGCCATGTGTCGGGTTTTGGAAGGACTTTTCCCCGGGCAACATGCAGACAACCCCTTTAAATTTTAGATGACCGTGGCTGGCCAGGCAGGGCGGGTATTCTGGGAAAAAAAATGCCTTCCATCTGGGATTGGGGGCGGCAGGGCCAAAAGACGTGGGGAACCCCTCGTGTCCACCGACGGAAAAAGGGAAATTTCCAAGTCAAAGCCCGGGAAAGCCCACATTCAGGCTTTTTACTTTGGGGTGGTTTGGGTTAAAGTGTTTTTTTCCCTCCCAAAACCCGGGAAAACAAAGGCTGGGCTTAAATGGGCCCCTGTACGGGGGTCAGGTCGTCAAAAGGCGGGAAAAGAAGGGGTAGGATGGGTTTTCTGGTGGTGTGGGGTTCCCGGGCGACGGGGGAGGCTGAACGGGCGATCCCTATCATAAATTTTAAAACATGGGTACTGAGGCGCTTTGGGAGTGGCGGAGGAGGGGGAGGCGGGACAGAGGGTGGACAGTGGTTGAGGCCCCGGGGTCGGTCCTGGCCCTTTTTTTTGGGCCCAATTTCCCTCCATTTCAACTCATGCATTCGGCATTGAAACTGTTGGTGGGGGTTAACCACCTAAGGTCTTTCCTCTAATTTTCGTTTACGGCAAAGGGGGCCATATGCATCGCTGGGTGAATCAGAGGGTTGCTTAAAAGGCCCGGTTGAAGGTCCTGGACCTTTTTGACGGCGAAAGCGAGGAGCGGGGTTTGCGCGCCGGGCTGGCGGAAAACATATCAGCGGGCTTCTGCGACCGCCCCCCCCTTTTGTGACGGGAAACCCTATTGACCTACCCCACGTCTTCCTCCCCGTCCCCTGAAAGAAGCCTCGCAAGCAAATCTGCGAAAGACCAGGAGGACCGCAATGTGTAAACACATCATATCAACAAGGTACCCTTTGTCGTCCGATTTCTGCACCAAACTCGGGCTACAACAAGGGCACTCAAGGGGTTGCCCACCCCCCGGGATTTTTGCCGATTACCGGCTTCCCTTTACCTCCTTTTGGGGATCATAAAATGGCGTAGAGCAACTAAAAATCCTCTTGATCTTTTAACATGCCTTTGACCCCAACCGCAAATTTTTCAAAAGAGGTCTTCAGCAATGGATTTCCACAGGGGGTACCAGTTACATTTGGGGGCTTCAGTTGGGGATGCGATGATGTAGACAACATTTGTGGCCCCTGACTGCAGGACGAGGGGGTAAGACTGCTAGATGCCGGTTGCATTAACCACTGAAGGATAGATGACGACGATGTTGTTACTTTGATTTTATAGGCCCCGACCCGCGATGACAGGCCTGACGTCCTCAAGCATCCGTGGCATGCTGTTTCCCCACACTGGAAGGAGCACCGTCTCTCTTACCTCTACCTCCATGTTACCCCCCCCTTTGCTCGTTACCACCCGCATTTCCTCCTGTTTCAAAATATAAAAATTTGGAAGGTATGGGAAAAATTTTGGAAAGTCTCTTATTAAAAGACGGCAAAAAGCATTTCCAAATCCCTCTAACAAAACAAAAAATTTCTGGATTCAAAATTTAACTGCAAGGGGTCTATCAACAAAACTGGACGGGCAAAAGTCAAAAAAAACCGTATTTTTATGTTTTGGTATAATAAAAGGTATTTTTGACCTTTCAATTTTACCCGTGGTGAATATGAATTGTTTTTTTAAGTTTAGTAATGCGCTCAATGAAAAATGCTGGTGCGAAACGTCAAAAAAACGTAATGTAAGTTTGGTATAATAAAATATTTTTGCACCTTTCAATTCACCCGGGTGAAAATAGAATTGTGTTTTAAGATTTACTAATGCTGCGTCAATGAACTGCGGGGTTTCAAAAATCAAAAAAAAAACGTAACCTTATTTTTGATGAAAAAACGTATTTTTTTTCCCCTTTCAATTTTCCCTGTGGTTTAATATAAATTTCTTTTTTAATATTTACGTAATGTGCGTCAATGAACAATGTGGGGGTCAAAAGCAAAAAAAAACGTAATGTTATGTTTGATATAATAAAAATGTATTTTTTGCACCTTTTAATTCACCCGGGGGAATATAGAATTGCTGTTTTTTAAATTTAGTAGATGCTGCTCCAAAGAACAATGTGGGTGCCAAAACAAAAAACACGTAACTGTGATGTTTTCGTAGATACACGGGATTTTTGGCAAAAAACAACCTTTTTGACTACAAATTGCTGATTGTAATTTTAAATGCAAGGTGGATATTCAACAGTCCAGGTGTAATGGGGAAAATTGAAAATGAAAACCCCCTTTTGAAAGTAACTGATAATAAAAGTGAGTTTTGCAGCTAACAAAAGACCTCATTACTAGAAATGATTGTACCCAATTTTAAGTTCAGGGTACCCAATATCCAGGGAAATTTTTAATAGCAAAATTTAAAAATAAAGAATTCCATAAATTCTACACAAGTTTGGGAACTTTTTCCCGTGTTCTTTATAGATAAGCTTGTCGTGTCGCCCGCGGGGACCCCCCCCCCCCCCTCCCACGCCCTGAATTTACAGCGTTGATGCGCTTTAAAAAATTTTCTAGCTAACACATAAAATGTTGAAACTCTAATCTAACTAAATTGAAGGGTCACAGCTAAAAGAAAGGGTTTCTCTTGAGAAATAAAATTTTTGCTGAGCTGTTTGGCCACAGCAAGCGCACGTCCTACTCATGAACGCTGGAAACACAAACGAAAAAGAAACGCTGTTTATGTAAAAAGAGGGATTATTTTTTTCCCCCAATCCAAAACCCAAAACATCCCGTCAGACGTCGCACACCACTCCCCCTGCCTTTCTGTAAACCATTTGCTGGCCCCCCAAAAATTTCAGGAACGCCCGGAAAAAGGGGCCATCTTAATAGATATGCAGATTTTAACCTTATTATCGCAATCTGGAAATTTCGATCACCATAAAAACCTTGCCGATTTCAAAATTTGTCGATAAAAATCCTCAACACTATCAAACCCAAATCACATTGCAGATTTTACTTATCTGAAAAACCTAAAAATCCAAACTAATTTTTAATTCTTTTTTTTAGTATATCATAATGGGTCATTTTTATATTTTTAACCCTAAATGTTTCCCCCCTGGTTTTCAGTTTTAGGACCCAATACCTCCCCTTTGACTAGTCTATTCTCCCAATTACCTCCTCGTATGGTCTTTAACATTTTCTATTGCATAGAACCTAAGGCCATTTTTTTGCCCCCAAAGAACTTCTAAAAAAGCTTAGCAGCACCAGTTTTTGTCCTTTATTTTTTTTAAAACCGAGGTTTTTCACTTATTCTTTTTTTTAAAATTTTCGAATAGTGCGGGCCTACATTTTCTTGCAAAAAAATGCACTTTCGAGATATCACAACATGGGGGTTTTTCACATTTGGGAACTTTTTCTATGGTAATTTTTCGTTTCAAGCTCACTAAAAATTATTTTTTTTTTAGTAATTTTACATAAATTGCATCGCCATTTTAAACCCTTTTAAAGGGTAATCACAAATGGGGGAAGTTGGACCACCAATCCCGAAAACCCAGGGGGGGGTAACACTATTCTAAAGCAAATAGCGCACTCCCCCAAAAAACCAAAGAACAAAACCCTATGGAAATATTTTAAGAGCTAAAGTAAAATCAAAACGCAATCACCCCTACTTAATATGCCCCTAAAAAAAAAAAGGAAAAATCTAATATGGGACAAAAAGCAATATTTACCACAGGATTGGGAAAAATTTTTCAAGAATAAGAACTTTGTTCTATAAAAATGTAGCAAATCAAAAGACAAGATCCTATCTTGTCTAAATTTAGACAAAGGCATTGGCTGTGCCCCAAAAGAGGAAGAACGTTTTCAAAGTAATAACACCGGTGCCCTTGCACAAAAAAGTACACACAATTTGGGTCTCCCAAAGGGCTTTTTCATGTGGGGGTGTTCGTGCAATTTTTGTAAATTACTAAAAAACAATATATTAGGAAGCATCGAAACGAAAAAATTTCCCCCATAAAAAAGTTCCTAAACGTGAAAGCCAACATGTTTTTTAAAATCAACGAATGTGCATAGTTTCAAAAATATGTAGGCCACAATTTGAAAATTAAAAAAAAAGAATAGTAACACCTACAATATTAAAAAAAATCAGGCAAACATCTGGCTGCAACATTTTTAAAGTTCGGGGGGCAATACAAGAGCCTTAGGTTCATGCAATAGAAAATGTTTTAAAAAACCAACCAGGGGGTAATTTGGGGGAATAGACTACGTCAAAGGGGAAAGGGATTGGGTCCAAAAAATGAACCCCCGGGGACCATTAGGGGTTTAAAATATAAAAAAGACTATTTCTGATATACAAAAAAAAAGAATAAAAGTTAGAATAGGGTTTTTTAGGGTTTTTCTGATTACTTTAAAAAAGCGCGTGATTGGTCATGACGTCAGTCTAACTCACAATTTTCAAATTTTCTAATTGGGGGCATTTGTTTTTAAGAGGTGTATGCACAAATTTTTTTTTTGCCCTGAACAAGGGGGACAAGTGGCCCGAAACGCATTGGGGAATCCACTAAATTTTATTTTTTACCCGCAACGTTATTAAAAAAGCATTCCCTTGAAGCCTGGTGCCGGATTTAAAGTTTTTTCCGCTGGGTTGGCCGGGGAACGAAACAAGAGCGGGCATTCACCAAAACCGTATCTCTACGTGGAGCTTGCAGCATGTCCGTGCCGACATCTAGCACTTACAAGGGGTTATAAACTACGGGGAAACCAGAAGAACTGAAGGGGGACCTAAATCTAATGAACTGTATTAGGGATGTGGTTTTCTAAACTTTAGTTTTTAAGGGGAAGTCCGGGTTTTTTGAAATGTTCCCAAAACCGGAAGGGGATGTAAACTCATTCCACAAGTGGGTAAATCTCAAACCAATGTTTTTTTAAGGGGGGAGTCTGCAAATGTTTCAAAGGAAGAACCACCCCCCTTCCATAAAAAGAAATTTCGTCAATGAAAAAGGTCCATAGGAGAATATTATCCGACCATCTATCACCTGTTTCCCCAAAGATGGTCGTACTCTCCCACCAGCACAGGAACAAATTGGCATACATGGGAGCGCGAGGGCTTCCCATAGCCGTGCCCCTGAGCTGGTGGTAGATCTTACGATCGAATACAAACGTGTTTCTCTCCAAGGAGAACTTCAACAGTGCCAAAATAAATTCGTTATGGCATCTGAATTGGATACCTCTAGATTCAAGGAAGTACTTGACTGCTTTAAGGCCCTCCTCATGGGGTATTGAGGAGTAAAGCGCCTCCACATCAATGCTGCACAGTAGTGTGTCTTGATCCACTATTATGCCTTCCAGCTTAAGAAGTAGATCGGCAGTGTCTCTTATATAGGAGGGCAGGGTTATGACAAAGTCTCTAAGATTTTTATCTATGTAGATCCCCAAATTCTGAGTAAGGCTCCCAATTCCGGACACAATGGGTCTGCCCTTTAGGGGAGTGGTTCCCTTGTGCACTTTTGGCAGCCCATAAAATGTCGCCACTCTAGGAAATTCCGGCAGCATGAAGTCATACTCAGATTTGTTAATAATTCTATTAGATAGAGCTTCGTCTAATAACCCTTTTAATTCAAATCGAAAAGATGGTATGGGGTCTTTTTTCAATATTTTATAACATGTTCTATCCTGTAAAAGATCAAGGCACATTTTTTGGTATTGGGTGACATCCATTATTACCACATTCCCCCCCCCTTATCAGCAGCCTTAATTATGATAGATTTATCATTTTCCAAATCTTTCAATGCCAGTCTTTCTTTCCTTGACAGGTTATTCGGGCCCTGAATTTTAGGGTCCAGACGTTTGAGTTCACCTACGACAGTTTCAAAGAACGCATCTATGCATGAGTAGGGTTGGGGCGGAGGCATACGTGAGCTTTTGTTGGATAGAGTGGTAAAAGGGCCTTTCCCCATTGGGGTTTCTTCCTCTGAGAGAATACTACACAGGGTTCTTACTCCTCTTAGGTCCATGGGTTCTAGCCCTAGGCTTTCACATTCCTTAAGATCTTTTTTATAAAAAAAATTTGGCCCATTTAACCTTCCAAATAAAGAGGCTCAGATCTTTTACCCATTCAAATTCATTGAAATAATTTGTGGAAACAAAGGATAGTCCCCTTTCAAGGACTTTTTTCTCAGTTTCCGAGATCACTCGTTCCGACAGATTAATAATTTGCAGATCATTGGTCTGAGTTATTTCATATTCCTCTCTTTGTTTCTCAGGGAATACTGTGGCATCTGCCGGTCTAAAAAAGATGATCCCGACCCGAGGGAAAAGGAACATGGGGGATTCCATGATTTTTTTACCTTTTTAACCCCCGTCTTTTCGCATTTTTACCTCCCTAACCTCTATTTAATAATATTGAGTATTAAAAGGAACCATCATTCTCCACAGATTCCCTGGAAGCCTCAGGCCCCTCTGAAGAGTTATTAATTTCCCCAGGTTTGATTCAGTTATCTAGTCCCCCCCTCCATTTGTTTCCTAAATTTCAATAGAAGAAGAGGAATATGCCCCCTTTCCCTCCTTTCCCCCTTAAAATCTTTCCAGATCTCTCAAAAAAAAGAGATTGTGTTTTTTTTCTCTTTTTATAAAATTCCTGGATTGTCCCCCCAACCTCTTTGAATTTTCCTATTTTTAAGGAAATTCAATTTTCTCCTCCGCTTCAAAGTCAGAATTCCAGTTTTTTTGAATTTAAGGGTGAAGTTTTCTGAAATTGTATCCCAAATCCTTCTCCCTTTGAGTTTTTTCCTCAAAAAATTACTCCCCCTTTTGTCCCCTCTTCCCAAAAGAAATTCTGCATAAAAGCGGAGGATGACGAACTCAGTCCCCCCGAACCTCTTTCACCCACCTAAGTAATAAATAACAGATTCAGAATCTGAGTCCCCCCTCTCGGCTAGGGGTTGGTTTTAATAATAATAAAACGCAAAACCTCTTGGTGACTAATCCTTGTTGTTTTGAATATAAATTTGTCCCCCCTCCCCCCCACCCCCAATGAAATTGAATTTCCCCCACCCAAGATGGTAACCGTAATTTTTTCCTATGGGGTCCTAGTCCCCCCCCCAAATCCCCCAAAAAGGCAATTTTTTAATTGTGGGGTGGGAACAACGCCGGGAGAGAACAAGGTTTTTTTTTCAGAAAAGACACCCCCTCCCTGCCCGCCCTCCTGTTAAGCCCAAGCAATTAGAGTCCCTATGGTTTGGTTAAACAAATCCCTGCCCATTACATATACTAAATTAAATAGTAACCCAAAAGCCTCCCAAGTGAAGAAATAGAAGGAACAGACTCAAAGTAATTATCCCAAAAGAAGAATTCCTTTAAAATAATAACTTTTAATTTCAAACTATTTAAGAAACATGTCAAAAACCTCAGTGAGAACACCCTAAAACAGGTGTAAAATAGTTATGGACAGCTAGCCAAACAGATGGATGGAAGGAGCTAACCCTATCGCGTCCCCCTCTCACGATACCCTACTAAAGCCTAAATACAGAGAAACCGCCCCCGAAAAGGGCACCCTGTAATTGGTTAGGCTCTAAAGGTCCCTATCAAAATACCCTAAATCTCTAAATACAGGAGGACTAAGCAACCATACCTCAAAAATAGAACGGGTATAGAAAGGTGCCCAAATTTAGGTATACATGCAGGTAAACAATTACACAGCCAATAAATAGTGTAGCAATTGTATCTACATATATTTGTGGAAAAAAATACTGGCAATAGCCACAACATAAGGGATATAAGTACTAAAAGCAAATGTGTAAGCACAATAATCCCTAAAAAGAACACAACAATTGAATCCCCAGACGCAGCGTTTCGTCCCAATCTCAGGGGCTTATCAATGGGGTTAAAGAAACAAAGGTTGCCAAACCGCTAATTACCATGCAGTGTGTCCACCAGGGAGCACACTAAACTTTTTATATCCTATCAGCACACCCCGCCTAATATGAAAAGTTTTGATCTGCTCCTCAGGTACTCTGTATTTAGTTTTGGTCTATGCTGGGTATCTGGAGCATGGTAATTTAGCGGTTGGCAACCTTTTGTTTCCTTTTAAAACCATTGAAAAGCCCTGAGATTGGGACGAAACCCCTGCGTCTGGGGATTCAATTGTTGTTCTTTTTTTGGGATTATTGTGCTTTCACATTTGCTATAAATACTTATATCCCTTATGTTGTGGCTATTGCCAGCTATTTTTCCACAAATATTGTAAAGTAAAACAAATTGCTACACTATTTATAGGCTGTGTAATTGTTTTACCTGCATGTATACCTAAACTGGTCACTTTCTATACCCGTTCTATTTTTGAGGTATGGGTTGCTAGTCCTCCATGTATTTAGAGATTTAGGGTAATTTTGAAAGGGACCTTTAGAGGCCTAAAACTACAGGGTCGCCTTGTTCGGGGCGGTTTCTCTGTAAATTTGGCTTGTAGAGGTATCGGAGAGGGACGCCGATAGGTTAGCTCCTTCCATCAAACTGTTTGGCTAGCTGTCCATAACTATTTTACACCCGTATTTGGGTGTTCCTCACTGAGGTTTTTTGACATTGGTTTCTTAAATAGTTTGATTAAAAGTTTATATTTTTAAAGGAATTCTTCTTTTGGGATAATTAAAGTAAAAATGGTGCCGAATACATGTCCCGAACTCAAATTTTATCGAACTAACAGTAAAATATTTGGTTCGGCTCAACACTAATTGCTATAGCTAGAGACCTGGCTTCTACTGCAGCCTAATAGAAGCCAATAAACATGCCCCTGATTTCAAAATGAAGCTAAGAAAACAGAATAAATCAATGTTGATAGACAACCTGTCACGTCAGAGGAGGTGCAGTGGGCCCTGACTGCCACCCAGCCCACTGTCCCTGCCTATTTTCGTGCTCCCTACCGGCAGGCCCCAACTGAACGACACCCTAGGGCCTAATTGCAGGGCCATCAGGGAAACTTTTTCCCAACGTCGTAAAACGACCCTTACATACGGGGGAGGGGATCGAAGGTAAAATTTGGAGATGGAATGTACCTTTTTAAAAAAGTGATGGTGAAAAACGTTATAAACCCGGAGGGAGGGGTTAACTTAAACGGTATGCCAGGGGGGGGGGGTTTCCCCTTCCCCCAACCATTAAATGACCCACAAATTGGGGAGCAAATTTTACCGAAAGGCACTTTGGGCGAAATTTCGGGGGGAAACCAAATTTTTATCCCCCAAGAAAACAATACCAAAGACGCTTTGTCACCTTTCTTTTTGGATGCTCTGGGCGTTGACCAAGTTTTTCTAAACTTGGCCCAGACTATGCACAGATCTTTAACGATAGCATCCCCCCCATTTGATCGGACGAGCGCTGATAAAGACATGTTCGGGTGAAAAACCAAGTTGCAAAAAAACGGGAAGCCCTCAGATGAACAAATTATCCTGATTATTAATCGCGGGTTCTACTAAGGAAGAAATTTAAACCCCAATACCCTTTCGATCAAAAGATCAGAGACAAAACAACAAGTTTTTGTTTTAACGTTTGGTTTACCCTCTCCCATTCCCATTAGTTCAGGTGGAAACTGGGGAAAAAGGAAGGGTGATCCCCAACCAAAGAAGATCCCAAAAAAGGGAAAAAATTGGCCCCCTCTGTCAAAAACAATTTCTGGGAAACCCCATGTAGTTTACAAGTTCGATAAAGCCGGCAAAAGTTTCTTGGACGAGGGAAAAACCTTTTAAGGAACCAAAATGACCTCTTACAAAAAACGATCCACCACCACCCAATCCGTCTTACCCTCAGAGGTGGAAGTCGGTCATAAATCCTGGAGATGGGGTCCATGGGTCTGGGGAAATGGGGGAGGACAAAACCCTCGGGAGGAGTTCTGGGAATTTTTCCCCCGAGCACAAATTTCACACCTCCCACGAGCCTCCACTCACATACAAAGAAGCACCAAAATTGTAAAATAGCCTCTTTGTCGGGAACCCAGGAGCCCCGGATAATACAAATCATGCAATTCCTTAACAACCGTCCCGAAACAGTGGGGACAAAAATCTAGAAGCCGGAAATTAGCAGGTCTCATGTCTTGGGTGTCTTTTCAGTGGCTAAATCGGGGGGACAGGGCTGAGACATCGCCCCTTTGGGTAATATATGTACTGGATCCCCCCGAGGTGAGTGACGGGAAAAACTTCTAGATAACGCGTCGTTTACATTTTTGATCCTGGTTGTAATGACGACAAAAATTAAAAGCGAGTAAAGAAAAATGCCAACAGCCTGACGGGGGTTTAGCCTTTTACGTTCTCTAAAAGGTAAATTTTTTATGATTTTTTTGGACTGTACTTGGTTTGGGCCCCCAAGGAATGGGCCATTCCATGGGCCCAATAAGGCCAACAATTTCACAGTTCCCGACATCATAGTTCCCTCTCCGTGAGGAGAATTTACGGGAAAGAAAGACACGGCCGAAATTTGGGTCATGGCGGTCGCCCCTGAATGGACGCCCCTGCTCCCAAACTCAGAAAATCGACCTCAACCGGGGGTTTGGTATAGTCAGCTTAAACCAACACGGGGGCAGTGACAAAAGACTGCTTAACCCTTTTCAAAAGCTTCTAAGGTTCTAGTTCCAGTTATATATTAAACCCCTTTTTTTTAGTCATATCAGAAAGTGGCCCCGGACGAGAAAAGAAAAATTTCGATAAATTTACGATAAAAGTTCAAAGCCCCGGGGAACGCGCAAGGCTTTCAGGGGAAAGGGCAACCCCACAAGAATTGCCTGAAAATTCCCGGGATCCATGCGAAAAGAGTTTGGAGTCAAAACATATCCAGGAAAGGTACCCCCCTGAACCCCAAAACACCTTCTAGTTTACAAATAAAATGTTATCCTTCAAATTTTTCAAAATGCCCACCTGTTTAACATGTACGGCCCTCCCCCGTGAAAAAAATTAAAATGTCATCTAGAATACAACCATACAATGACCCCAAAAAGTTCTTTAAAAAATCATTACCAGGTTCTGGAAAGATGTGGAGCTTGCCAAACCCAAAAAAATAACAAATATTCAAAATGGCCTCTGGGGTATTAAATGCGGTCTTTACTCACCCCCCTTTTGATACAAAAGGTTTTAAGTCCCTCTTAGGTCTACTTAAAAAACCCTTTTGCCCCCTGGGTTTTGATTAAACAGTCAGGGGTCAATGGTAAAGGGGTATTGATTCTTTTCCGTTATTTTATTGAGCTCACGTAACAATGAAAGGGCGGAGACTTTCCCTCCCTTTTTTAAAAAGAAGAACCCGCACCCATGGGGGGACACCGAAGGCCGGGTGTGCCCCCCTTTTTTGACTCCCCTGTAAAGTATTGCTTAAGCGGTTCTCTTGACCCGACAAGTTTTAAAACCCGCCCTTTTTGGAAAACCCTTTTCCCGGTAACAGTTTGATGGCACAATATAGGGCCTATGGGGGGGGGTAAATCTCAATTGGGGTTTTAGAAAACAAACCTCAGCAAAAACATTCCGCATTACCCAAAAACCATAGGGGGACATTTGTAAAAAATGCTTTTCCCCACCCAATTAAAATTTCCCAAAAACCAATCAAAAAACCGGTTTTGTCTCTAAACCAGGCAACCGAAAAACAAAATCAGCGGGGAAAGCCCTCCGTGATAAACAGGGGTACATTTTCCCCTAGCATAACCCAATACCCCCCAATTCTGGGAGCAAACGAAAAATGCCCTTAGCTAATGGGGGAAAAAAATGCCACAGCCGCATGGGATCCGCTGAGGCCTCCAAAGGGAAAGGCCCCCACGCTTAGCGAAAGAAGCGTCCACAAAAAAGGGGAAGCTGAGCCCAAATTTCAAAAACACCCCAATCCCCAGAAAGAAAAAAAGAAATTTTCACTGGTAACAAAAGCTTTTTTATCCATGGGAAAAACCGTTCGCCCAGGTGACTTTCCCCCGAGCCACCTAGGCGCTGGAGTTTTCCGGCCCGGGCCTCCTTTTGGGACAATCAAAATAATGACCATCTCCGCCACGTAAAGCCAGTCCCCGGGTGCAAAAGTGAGGTCCTGCGGTCACTGGCAGACCCGTAGAGGGCCCCTCCTGCATAGGCTCCTCAGGGGTATCAGCACACTCAAGGTTCGGGGGCGGGGGGCAAACGGGGTAGGGAGTAAGGCAGGTAATGGGGAAAGGGGTCTGCTCCCCCACGTCTCTCCCTAAAACGTCTCTTAATCAGCTCCAAAGCAAGGCATCATCCCAAAAAGGGGGCCGGAGTAGGGTATGTCCTTAAAAAAGTCCTTAACATGGCCCAGGTCTACCCCGGGAAAAGGCCCTGAGAGCTGAGATTCCCCCCCGAAGGAACGCCAAAAACCGAAATTATAGGCAAACTCCCCTATAGTCCCCCTTCCCGCCTTAATGTGGTGAGCTGAGTTTCGCCACCGCCTCCCTATCAGGGGCGTCGAAAAGGGAAATCCCAAAGGACAAAAAACTGTTACGATGACAAATTCCATGAGTCGGGGGGGTGGAGAACCCAAAAAAAAGGGGGACCCTTGGAGAAGGGGCATGACAATTCCCCCCTCGTTCCCCCATTAAGGGTACTGGGGGGGTCGAAAATAAGCCCACATCCCCCCTAAAAGTCAGAAAAGCCCCCCTTGTCACCCGAAAAAAATAAAAGGTTTGAATGGGGGGTTCCCCGAAGGGGAAAGCGTGTCGGAGGGTTCCCACCTGTGGGGTACCCTGGGGGGTCTCCTGGTGCTGTAATCGTGCCAGGTCCCTTTAACAAAAAGGGTAAGTTCCCTGCATTGCTCCCCCAAGGAGTCATGGGGTTCATGGTCAATACAAAAAGAAAAAAAAGTGCTCACCTATGTGCAGGATGGCCTGTCCCAAAAAACCCCACTCCCTGCCCAGCGCCCATTATAAACGTACAAGGGAAAAAAGGGACAGCATACAACAGCGGCCAGCAGTATTATTAAAAAAAAGCACTTTATTTTTACCCTAGTTTAAAAAATGTTTTACTAAAGGATATTTTAAGGCAGAGAAAAAAAAGAAAACCTCATACGATTTAAGGGGTTTAAAGGTTTCCTGGGGGGCAGTTAAAGGGATGGCCTGAAAAATGTCACGGGCAGAGGAGGTGCAAATGGGCCCCGACTGCCCCCCAACCCCTTGTCCCCGCCCATTGGAAAGCAAACCCCAGGGGGTTGACCCCAAAAATTTGGGCGGCAGTCCCCACGCTGCTAAGGCAGGGGCCCTCAGGGAAACTCAAGGGCCAACAGTCCCGGGGCATCACAGTATGGAAAAATAAAATTTCAAAGAAACGTAACCAAAAAAATAGTCAGAAAAAAAGCCGGGGGCCAAACCCCGGGCAGGGTGCAGTACAAAGTTGGGAAAGGGAAAAGGGGAGGGGGAGGAAGCGGGGCCCCAGGTTTAGGGAAATCAGGGGGGTAGAAAAACCCAAAAAGGGGGAATACAGAATTTATTTCAATTCCTTTTTAAAACCCTAGCCCAAATTTAGTGGGGGCAAAGCCTAGAAGCCGGACAAATTTGCCCGGTCTCCCTGTCTTGGTGTGTCCCAAATTTAGTGGGTAAAACGGGGGGGCCCGGTTAGACAAAACGTTTTCCTTGGGGGAATATATGTACTGGATCCTCCCAGGTGGGGTGAATGGCACAGAAGTTCTAGAAACCCGTCAGCTTTAAAAATTTTTAGATCCCGGTCTGTAAGTGACGAAAAAAAAAAAAAAGGAGTAAAGAACAAAGTCCAACGGCCTGAGTTGGGGGTTTTGCTTTTAGCGTTTTTTTCTAGAAAGGTAAAAATTTTAAAGATCTGTTTTGGACTGTGGGCTTGGTTTTTTGGGCAACCCCCAAGGAAGTGGTGCCAATTTCCCCATTTGGCCCACATAATTTGGGCCCAAAAATTCAAAATTCCCGGGCATCAAAGTTTTCCCCTCCGGGGGAAATTTTGGGGGAAAAAAAAGCAACGGCCAAGATTGGGCATGGCGGGCGGGCCCCCGAGATAGACTGCCCTGCTTTCCCAATCAGAAGCATCGACCTAAAAAAACGAAGGGTTTGGTATAGTCAAGCTTGAACCAACATAGGGCCGGGGTGACAAAAGACTGGCTTAAGCCTTTCAAAAGCTCTAAGGCTTCTGTGGCCATTACTGATATTTAACGCCCCTTTTTTGTCTTTATCAGTAAGTGGCCGGACGAGAAAAGAAAAATTTCGGATAAATTTACGATAATAGTTAGCAAAGCCCAGGAATCGCTGCAAGGCTTTCAGGGAGGAAGGAAAAACCCCCCCGATCAAGAATTGCCTGAACCTTCCGGGATTCCATGCGAAACGAGTTAGGAGTCAAAACATATCCAGGAAAAAGGTACCTCCTGAACCCCGAAAACACACTTCTCAAGTTTGACAAATAAATTTATTCCTTCAAGATTTGCAAAACCTGCCGCACCTGTTTAACTGTGACGGCAGTCCTGTGAATAAATTAAAATGTCATCTAATATACAACCTTACAATGACCAATGAGTTCTCTGAAAACATCATTTTACCAGGTTCTGGAAGACTGCTTGGAGCATTGCACAACCCAAAAGGCATAACAAATATTCAAATGGGCTTTCTGGGGTAATTAAATGCGGTCCTTCCCACTCATCCCCCTTCTTGATACGAATAAGGTTTTATAAGTCCCCTTAGGCCCTAGCTTAAAAACCATTTAGCCCCCTGGATTTGATTAAACAGGTCGGGAAAATCAATGGTAAGGGTATTGATTCTTTACCGTTATTTTATTGAGCTCCCCGTTTAATCAATGCATGGGCGGAGAATTCCCCATCCTTTTTCTTAACAAAGAAGAAGCCTGCACCCATGGGAGACACCGAAGGCGGATGGGGGCCCCTTCTGTTGACTCTCTGTAATGTATTGCTTCATAGCGGTTCTCTCTGACCTGACAAGTTTAAAATCCTGCCTTTAGGAAACCTTACTCCAGGTAACAGTTTGATGGCACAATCATAGGACCTATGGGGGGGTAACCTCTCAGATTGGGTTCTAGAAAACACCTCAGCAAAATCACTTCCGCATTACCAAGAACCATAGGGAGACATTTGTAAAAACACTGCTTTCCCCACCTAATTAATTCTCCAGAACTCCAATCAATAACCGTGTTGTGTCTCTGAAGCCAGGGCAACCCGAAAACAACATCAGCGGGTAAGCCCTCCGTGATAAACAGTGTACATTTCTCCATATGCATAGACCCAACTAGCACCTCAAGTTCTGGGATGCAATACTGAATAATGCCCTTAGCTAACCGGGCAGAATCAATAGCCACAGCCCGCATGGGATCCGCTAGAGGCCTCCAAGGAAGGCCCCGACGCTTAGCGAAAGAAGCGTCCACAAAATTGGAAGCTGAGCCTGAATCTACAAAAGCACTCCCAGATTCACAGAAAGAAAAATATGAAATTTTCACTGGTAACAACAGCTTTTTTGATACCATAGGGAATACCTGTTCGCCTAGGTGACTTTCCCGCGAGCCACCTAGGCGCTGGAGTTTTCCGGCCAGGGCCTCCTTTTGGGACACTCATAGATATGATGACCATCTCCGCCACAGTAGAAGCACAGTCCCTGGGTGCGACGTGAGGTCCTGCGGTCACTGGCAGTACCCGTAGGAGAGGCCCCTACCTGCATAGGCTCCTCAGGGGGTATCAGCACACTCAAAGGTTCGGGGGCGGTGGCAGAACGGAGTAGTGGAGTAAGGCAGGGTAATGGAGAAAGGGTCTGCTCCCGACGTCTCTCCCTAAAACGACTCTCTAATCAGACTGCCAAAGCAATGGCATCATCCAGAGTGCCTGGAGTAGGATATGTCCTTAACATGTCCTTAACATGGTCAGCCAGGTCTACCCGGGACTGGCACCTGAGAGCTGAGTCGTTCCACCCCGAAGGAATGCACAAGCGACGAAACTCATAGGCATACTCCTCTATAGTCCTCTTACCCTGCCTTAATGTGGTGAGCTGAGTTTCGGCCACCGCCTCCCTATCAGGGTCGTCGAAGAGAAGTCCCAAAGAGACAAAAAATCTGTCTACATATGACAATTTCCAGTGAGTCAGGGTAGTGAGAATGCCCACTCCTTGGGACACCTTTAGAAGGGACAAGACAATTCCCACCCTCAGTACCTCATTACCAATGTACTTGGCGGAGTCGAAAATACAGCCGACATCCCTCCCTAAAAGTCATAAGAAAAGCCTCTTTTCACCCTACAACCTAACAGGTAGCTGATGGGGGTTCCTCCGAAGGGGAAAGCGATGCCGGAGGGTTCCCACATTGTGGGTTACCCTGGGAGGTCTCCTGGTGCTGTACCCTCAGTGCCAGGTCTTTAACAAACTGGGTAAGTCCCTGCATCTGCTCCACCAGTGCAGTCATGGGGTTCATGGTCAATACAAGAAAGAAAAAAAGTCAGCTCACCTATGATGCAGGATGGCCCATGTCCAAAACACCGCACGTCCCATGCTCCAGCAGCACCATGTATAAACAGTACAAGGTAAAATTATGGGACAGCATACAACAGACGGCCAGACAGTAGATATTAAAAACAGCACTTTATTCTATTACCGTAGTAAAAAATGTTTCTATTCAAGGCATATTTGAAGGCAGAGAAAAAAATGAAACACCTCATAGTCGATCATGGGGTTCATGGTACCTGGGGAGCAGTAATGTATGGCCTGAGAAAATGTCACGTAGAGGAGGAGCAGTGGCCCTGACTTGCCACCCAGCCATTGTCCCTCCTACTTGGCAAGCCTACCCTATGCGGTAGACCCCAACTGTACGACAGACCCCTACGCTGCTAAGTGCAGGCCTTTCAGGGAACTCAAGATCCAACAGTCCGGGTCAGTCACGAGTATAGGAACTTTGCAAAGAAACATAATCCAAAAGAATAGTCAGAAACAAGCCGTGGCAAACACGGTCAGGAGTGCAGTACAAAGTGTGGAGTCAAAGGCGAGGACAAAGCTAGCCAGGTCAAAATCCAGGAGAGGCAAAAACCAACAGGAAACACAGGAAATAGCAAGGGGAAAACCTTCTCAGAGCAAGATTAAGAAGAAATGAGGAGTTTAAATGAGGACCCAGAGCCCCGCCCCAGCAGACGATTGGTGCGGCCTCCTGGCCCTCCTATTGGCCAGTTGCCGACACACCCTCTGACATATTAGGAGCCGAGCTGTCACTCCTAACTCCATCAGCCTGGCCATCTCCGATGGGTGTGTCGACGACTAGACGGAATTAACCCCCTACTGTGCCTTGCTGCTTCCCGAGAAAACCTGGCGCCGGGAGACGACAACCCTTTTTTACGTTGATCTAGCTGCTGCCCAAACACAAAGCCACTTTGTACAGTCAACCACAGCTCATACTTTCCACTATTACAGCTTCATCCAGGTTGCCTTTGGAGAATGTGATTAGTATTGTGGATGATACGCAATAATTAGTGATGAGCGATAACGTTGACTATCGTCATCGGGTCGATAGTCATATCGGCAATTATCAAATGATTTTCGATAGTTTGATAATAATTATCGCTGATCGACCATTAAAGTCCTAGGAGAGGAACACACCTACATTCTTACACCCAAACAGGCTGGAGAGATCTGGTAAATAACATCCACAACAGTCACATGGATACTGCCTACTCTTTAGGCAACACACTTGTTATAAAAGACACAGACCATTGACAACCCTGTCTTGTACCAACAGCATGACCCTTAAACCTGCATGACCCACAAATTAAAAAGCCAGAAGGCAGTATGATTTGAACGATAATTTTTACTTGAACTGACATTGAATATCCCTTCCTGGAATGCATCATGACCCTTAACTATCTGACCCACAGATTAAAAATGCCGAAAAGGATCCTTTGAACCCCCATTTTTAGTTGAACTGGACATTGAACTATACATGTCAAGTACCGCAGCATGAACCCTCAACCGGTCATGACCCCCAAATTAAAAGTGTCTGCAAAAGAGTCTTCAACACCATTTAGTTGAACTGGACATTGACTAGACCTGATCCTGGACCGCGTATACCATTAAGCCTATCTGACCACAGATTAAGAAAAGTGCCGAAAAAGGAGTCCTTTTGAACCACCATTTATTTGAACCTGGACATTGACAATACCTGTTTCTGTACACGTATGACGCATAAACCAGTCCTGACCCACAGATAAAAAAGGCCGGAATAAAGAGTCATTTCAACCACCATATTAAGTTGAACTTGACTATACTATCCTTGTCCAGGGCACAGCATGAGCCCAAACCTGTCTTGGACCACAGATTAAAAAAGTTTGCAGAAAAAGGATCTTTTAACCAACCATTTTAGTGAACTGGACATTGAGCAATACCCGTCCTGGTAACCTACATACTGCTCAAATTCTTCCTTACCTCCCTTGTACGATTCAGAGAATATTTCGTATCAAGCTATTTGTATATGCAAGTTTTTTATAGTTTTAATTCTAAAAACACGTTTTTAAAATAGGATGGAATCCCCCATCCACGTCTTTGTTTCTCTTTTTTTTAATTGTATTAAAAGGGTTGTCTCACTACAAGGATGCTAGCTATTTTAAAGATCTTGCAAAAACAATCCATTTTTGCAATATGTGTCCATTACATGTCCTACCTATTCCCTTTTTTGACAGCCCCTTACCCTTAGCCCTTGACAATTGGAAGAAAAATGTCGTTAGAAATCACATTTTTTTGAATAAGACCCGTAGTTTAGCGCATTTCACAGAAAATGCCCCAAAAATTCAAAAAAAAGACCCTTGAGCCTTTTGGGGCAATTGTGAAGAACAAAAAGTCTTAAAACAACATTTTTTGAATTGGGCCGTAGTATTGCTGCTTTTAAAGCACTGACCCAAAAAAAATTTTTAAAAAAAGACTTCTCAGCCACTGTTTAAAAATTTTAGGGGGAAAAAGCACTTAAAGCCCAAAATTTTTGTTTCAAAGGACCATGATTTAAACTGTACTCACACAAAAATATACGATAACAAACGTGGTTTTTTGCACCTATAAATACACCCGCGGTGACACAAAATTTCTGTATTCAAATTTTAAATACAAGGTGGGCCATGAACAAAAAATGGGGCCCCACCCAAATAAAAAAAAAATACCTATTTTAAAAAGTATACAGATAATAAAGGTGGTTTTTGATATAAAAACCCGCATTATACAAAAATTTTTTTTTGGTAAAATTTCCCTACAAGATGGGTCTTTGAACAAAGGGGGCGCCAAAAATAAAAACACGAAATTAATTGTGTACTGTTAATAAAAGGGGGTTTTTTTTCACCCGGAAACCCGCAATTACTGCAAATTTTCTGTTGGTAATAACCCACAAGATGGGTCTTTGAACAAAGCGGGCTTGGGCCAAAAATGAAAAACCGGGAATTTAAGTTACTGAAATTTTGGTTTTTTGAACCTAAAAAACACCTCGGTGACTAAAAATTCGTATCATTTTGAGTAAAAAAGGGGTCTTTTAAAAAAATGGGGTGTCCAAAAATGAAAAACACGGGAAATTAAAAATTTTTACTGTTAATAATTTGGTGTTTTTGCCCTATGAAAAAACACCCGCAATTTCTAGCAAATTTTTTGTTGGTAATATCCATACAAGATGGGTCTTTGAACAAAGCTGGGCTGCCCCAAAGTGAAATACACGAATTAAATTGTTTTACTATTAATAATAGTGTGTTTTGCACCTATAAATACACCTGAGGTGGACTAGAAAAGATCTGTATCCTAATGTAAGAAAAAAGTGGGTCATTGAACAAAACAGAGCTGCGCCAAAGTAAAAAAAAAAACAAATTTAAAAATTGTGTACAGAAAATTTAAAGGTGAATTTTTGCACCTATCAAATACACCTGCAGTTACTAGAAAAGATCTGTATCCTAAATAAAGTACAGGCTGCAACAAATTACGGGCTAATATTTCAGCAAAAACTGGCCAAAAACTGTTTTCAATACAGGGTCAAAGCAGAGTCTGGGCTGCACAATATCCACTCTCCTTTCAAAAGCCTGCCTGCCTGCCTGTCTGCCTGTGTTCGCCCACCCCCCCCCCCCCCGGCTGTACAGCGCTAGATGCTTCTTTAAAACACTCAGCCTAACTAACTAGTAACTGAAATTCTCTAATCTACCTATGTTCTATTGTTCACAGCTAAAAGCATAGTTGTCTGTGTGAACAAATAGAATTGTGTCTCTGAGCTGAGCTGTATTGAGAGAGACCTAGTACACGTCCTGCTATTATGAGACACTGACACACACTGAGGCTGAACAGGAAGGGCTGTTCTATGTAAAAACGAGGTCATGTTGAAATTTTTTCCCGCCAATCACAACTATTACACATCCCAGTCATGACGTCGCACACCCAGCTCACCCTGCTCTCTTCTCTAAGCTGATTTTCTGGCCGCCAAAATGACAGGAAGCGCCGAAAATGGCGCGATGTTAATAGATTATGCGCATATTTTCACCTAAATGATCGCGTGATCGAAAAAATCCGATCAACATAAAAACAGTGCCGATTTCAACTTTGTCGATAATAATCGCTCAACACTAGCAAAAATCATATTATTATTATAAGAATGGATTAAATTCTCTTTGTCTCCTATGGGAAAAGTTCATTTTTGTTCATTTTGTCCAAGGATCTGGAACGGATTAATGAATTATAGCAAGGTGCCACTGCATAGGTGTAACTTTAGGGGGTTACGGAGGGGACTGGTCCCCCCCACTTTTTTCTGGGTGGGGGACGGTCCCCCCCACTTTTTAGCCACTTCAATAAAAAAAAAATCCATATGAAAGCATGAGAATACAGTAAGTGGGGAGAGCAGCAAAGCAGAGAGGAGGCAGAAGTGAACCCTTTTCCTCCTATATTTCTGTGCATCTTGGGGGGAGAGAGTAGGCAGTAGCCTCAAGTGTCAGTGCAGAGTGAGAGCAGCGCTGATTGGTAGAGCAGGAGTCAGCAGGGGCTGCTTCACCAATCAGAATGCTGCTCACAGTCCAGCACACTCTGTATCTGGGGCTGTATCTTTCCCTTCCATTGTAGCTCTTGCCGAATGCCAACTGAACCAGACTACAGGAGACAGGTAAGGCGGGGACAAGGGTGCCAGGCATTGTGTGTGCATGTGAATAGGGAATGCACTGTATATGTGAGATGTGTATATACTGTACAGCCATGTGTCTAGCCATGTCACGTCTTCCCCGCACTTACGTAACGGGAAAAATAAAAGTGAATGGGGCTGGCCCCGCAGCATTTTAGAAGTGTGGACTGGGCAGCGCATAATTGTAAAACACCCAGCATATAGCAGAGCAAACAGTACGCCACGCTATATGCCTTGTGAACATATCTTAAGGGTACATTTAAGCAGAAGATATGGATGCTGATTCTGGGCCAGATTCAGTGCTGGATCTGCCTCAGAACCAGCGTCCAATCCGGTAGGAAACTGATTTACATTATACCCTATATAAAATCAGTGTTGTTGTTTAGATGACACTGATTTTACTTGAGCATTTTTGGCGCATACTGTCAGCGCCTACAAAGAATTGTTTGAGGTGTTTTATGCACTGACAGCACTAATGGATAGAAGGCAGAAATCTGCCTCGGGCACTCTGGGTCGTTTGCTCGTGGAAATTCTGCGTTTGCAAGCAGCGAATTTCCAACTGGCAAACGACACTGTCAGTGCTGAAAAATCGTCATGTGAACCCACCCTAAGTGTGTAGTGTTTCTGTATTTAGTATATGTATAAATACACACACAATTTCCGGGGTACCTTGTCTAATGTAGTCTCTGGGGTACAGTGTGTAATGTAATTCATTTCTAGGGTTCAGTGTGTAATGTAATGTAATAATTTTTTGGGGTACAGTAAATTATATTATTTCTTGAGCACAATGTGCAATCCATTTGTAAGGTGTAGTTATTCATTCATTTCTGGGGTGCAGTGAGTGATGTAATTTCTGGTGTATGGTATCCAATAAAATACATTTTGGGGTACAGTAGGTGACATAAGTGATTCCTAGGGGTACAGTGAGATTGGGTTCTTTTATTTTCCTCATTCTGTTGTGTGTGTATAACAAATTTAATGGAGCAGTGATGGAGGATGGGAGAGGTTAAGCAAAATTTGCTGCATTGCACAACACTTTTTATTTCCATCTAGAGAGGGAAATATTATAGGGGGCTTGTACGGCTTCATTGCCAGGGCTGCTTTTTAGTCCCAGTCTGGCTCTAAACTTCAGTAATTAGAGAGCCACTCATAACCTTAAGGATTGCACCAAAAGTGTTTGCCATAAGAACTCCACCCGGGCCTGCTGGGGGAGCTCACAGCACTCCCTCCCTCCTAGCTGGGTGTGAGGAGGCCACTTCACTGCAGGGAGAGGAGGGGAGAGAAGGGAAGGCGAGTGAATGAGGGAGGGAGGTATAGGAAGATAGGGAATGAAAGGGAAAATTGGTCCCCCCCACTTTTTGAACCAAAGTTATGCCCCTGTGCCACTGTATAACATTTCTCAAACTTGAAGGTTGTAGATAGAGATGGGCGAATTTCCCAAAAATTCGATTCGGTGACTTGCCGAATTTTCCGTCAAAATTAGTTTCGGTCCGAATTACTTCGGGACGAATCGCGTTAAAAAAACAGCTATTTCCAGGCTGCACAGAGCCTGCAGGGTGCTGTAGAACGTTGTGCCATGCTTAAATGTGCAGAGGGAGCTTGGTTTGGTCTTCATACAATGTTGTGTTTTAGTATGACACGCACATGACTGCCGCCGCTCTTAGAATCGCTTCACTATAAAATTCCCTGGGCACTTAAGAGGGCAAAACTGACCAAAAAACTGAAGGGGGAATGTAGCCTGATAAAGTCATGGCAGTGACAGCTGGACAAAACAAACTGAGGGCTCAGGTGGCAACATCAGTGACAGAGTGTGGAGGTGACGGCGGCAGCCACAGCAGCATGAGGTCAGAGAGTGGCACAATGACATTCTGAAGGTGGCAAAAACAGGACTAGGCCACAGAGTGGCACAATGACACAGTGTGTAGGTCACGGCAGCAGCCACAGCAGCAGCATGAGGTCAGACAGTGGCACAATGACATTCTGGAGGTGGCAAAACAGTAGTAGGCCACAGAGTGGCACAATGACACAGTGTGGAGGGCATGGCAGCAGCCACAGCAGCAGCAGCATGAGATCAGGCAGTGGCACAATGACATTCTGGAGGTGGCAAAACAGTAGTAGGCCACAGAGTGGCACAATGACAGAGAGTGGAAGTGACGGCAGCAACAGCATGAGGTCAGAGAGTTGCACAATGACATTCTGCAGGTGGCAAAAACAGGCGTAGGCCACTGAGTGGCACAATGACAGAGTGTGGAGGGTACGGCAGTAGCCACAGCATGAGGTCAGATAGTGGCACAATGACACAGTGTGGAGTTGACGGCATCAACAGCAGCAAAAGCATGAGGTCAGACAGTGGCACAATGACATTCTGGAGGTGGCAAAACAGTAGTAGGCCACAGAGTGGCACAATGACAGAGAGTGGAGGTGATGGCAGGAGCAACAGCATGAGGTCAGAGAGTGGCACAATGACAGGGTGTGAAATTGACCGCAGCAGCAACAACAGCAGCAGGAGCATGAGGTCATAGAGTGGCACAATGACAGAGTGTGGAGGTGGGTGGCAATACCAGTCCCTGGCAAAGATGGTGGTAGGCAGATGGAGAAACTGTCAGCAGACGTGTGGCATCAAGCGGGTGGTGGCATCAGAATAGTGGCTGAGGCAGGTAGTTTGAACCCAGACTCATTTCTCACAGTTTGGGGTAAGGCGTCATGGCTGATGAAATCTGACGCCTAAGGCATTGGTGTGGGAAATCCTGGCCGATCCATGCCTGATTCATCTTGACAAAAAATCAGTCGTTCCACATTTCCCGTGGACAAGCGGGTATTCCTTGTGGTAACGATGAACCCCGCCACACTGAACACCCGCTCTGATGCCACACTACTGGCCGTGCAGAACAGCTTCTCTACTGGAAACTTGGCAAGATGTGGCCACACATCCAGATTGACTGCCCAGTAGTCCAGCGGATCTTCTAACTGGGGTGGCAGAGTGCTGTCCAAGTAGGCCACCACCTGTTGGTTCAGGGACTGCTCCAGGTCCTGCTGCTGGTGCTGGCGACTGCTCTCCTCACTAGGCGGGTGAAGGAAGCTGCTCATCAGTGACTCCAGACTTAGGTTGCTTCTGATGGAGCTGGTACTGCTCCTACCCCCCCACCTTCCACCAGCAGCCGTGGAAGTAGTACGTGAGCGCTGAAGAACCCCCCCGGTCAGACCTGTCAGAGGAGGGATGATGCCGCACATAGGCAGCGGCCAACTGACTACACAGGATTTCCCTATAGTATTTGAGTTTGTCCTCCCTCTCAGCAGCTGGGAAAAAGGCTCACATTTTGGACCGGTAGCAAGGGTCCAATAGGGTGGAGAGCCAGAAGTCATCCTTCTGCCGGATGCTGACTATTCGGCTGTCACTAGCCAGGCAAATCAGCATGCTGCGGGCCATCTGCACAAGTGACTCCGAGGGGCTCCGTGCCTCCATCTCCACTGTATACTGCCACCGTGCTTGCGGGTCATCTGCCTCGTCTTTCTCATCTCCATCTACCTCCTCCAGCTGCACCCGCTCCTCCTCTCTTGTCACCTGGGTAGAAAATCCACTAATTTCACCAGGCAATGCTTCTGCTCCAATGTCCTCCTCCTCCATTTCAGTCCCCACTGGACTCATGTGGCCGCGAGATGTAGTCGCCACGTCTCCAGTCCCCTGCCCAGACAGATTTTTCAGCATCTGTTTCAGGACATGAAGCAATGGAATGACGTTATTCATCCCGTAGTCCTGGCGACTGACAAATAACGTTGCCTCCTCAATTGGCCTCAACAAACGGCAGGTGTCCGCCTGGATCATCAAAAAATCGTTAATGGCCTTTCTCTGTTCATACAGTCGGTTCAACATGTGCAGGCTGGAATTCCAACGGGTGGAAATATTGCATATGGTAGTGTGTTGGGGGAGGCCGTTCTGCCGCTGCAACTCGAGGAGGGTGTTCCTGGCTTTGCAGGAATGGATGAAGTGCATGCACAGTTTCCTGGCCATTTTCAGAATCTTCTGAAGATCGGTGGAATACTTCAGGAACCTTTTCATAACCAGATTGAACACGTGCGCCATGCAGGGCGCATGGACCATCCCTCCTCGGTGCTGCGCGGACACCATGTTACTCCCATTGTCCGTCACCATGGTTTCGATTTGCAGTTGGCGCGGAGAAAGCCACACATTGATTTCTTGCTGCATGACGCGGAGCAGTTCCTCCCCTGTGTGACTTCGTTCGCCGAGGCAAGCCAGGTGTAGAACTGCGTAACACCGCTGTGCTCTACACATGTGGTATGATGGAGCAGTACTTGTGGAGGCTGAGATGGTGGTGGTGGTGGAGGAGGAGGAGGCGAACATTGGTGCTGGAGCCGCAGTTTGACAACGTGGAGGAGAAAGCGGCGTCTCCTGTCCAAGTTGTTGGTGTGCCAGGGCAGGAAGCACATTCACCCAGTGGGCCATAAAGGACATGTACTGGCCCTGACCGTAGTTACAGCTCCAGACGTCCGCGCTGCCGTGCACCTTGGAACAAACCGATAAGCTTAAGGACTGACCCACCTTCTGTTCTACATATTTATGAAGTGCTGGTACTGCCTTTTTGGAAAAGAAATTGCGGCTTGGAACTCTCCATCTCGGCTCGGCACAAGCTATTAGTTCTCTGAACGGTGCAGAGTCCACCAATTGGAAAGGGAGGGATTGCAGTACCAACAACTTGGACAGGAGCATGGTCAGCTTCTGCACCTTAGGATGGTTGGATGCATACTGTTGTCTCTTTGCAATCGCCTCGCTGAACGACTGCTGGCGCCATGAGTAGCGAGGAGCAGGAGTCTCTGGACCGGGAGGTGATGGCAAAGAGAAACAGCTCCCTTCTGCAGAGGTGGTGGAGCCTTGACTTGCTGCAATGGCATGCATGCCACTGGCTGCTGCTGCTGTTGCTGCGACGGCAGGATGGACCACCACATCTGAGCCACGTTTCTCCCAGGCCACCGGATGGTGACGCTGCATGTGTTGACGCAGGGCCGTGGTGCCAACGTTAGCTCCCTGGCCACGCTTCACTTTCTGCCCACAGATTCTACATATACCCATATTCGGCTCCTCCGGTGTCTTAGCAAAGAACTGCCACACCGCCGAGTATCTGATTTTACCGCCAACGCTCCGCTCTGAGAGACTACTACCGCCGTTGCCTCGCTGAGCCCCTGTGCCGCTACTTTGTTGGACCTGCGAAGCGGGTGTTTACCCCGTGGACGCTTGGCTCCCGACCTCACACTGCTGCTACCCTGCTGACTCACGGCCACACAACCCACTTGCTGGCTGCGCCGCTGCCTGACGCGCAAGCTGACGCCCTCTTCTCCTGACGATGATGAAGCCCTTGCTTCACCCGGCTCCCATGTGCGGTCGGCTACATCATCATCAATTTGTGTTTCATCGTCACTGCTGTCCTCATCACCGGTCTTGGTATGCAGAGGCTGACCTCTCACAACATGACCTCCCATGCCACTCTCCACATCTATACTTTGCCGCCTACTGGAAGAAGCAGGGGATATTGGCCCCATTTCTTCGCTGCCAAGTAGCTGCTGACTGCCCTCCTCAAATTGTTCATTCTCGCTATATAGTGGCACTGAGCCCAGACCACATAGTAGATCTCTGGCTGAGGGAACCGGATGGGACAGAGGCGGGTTGAGGTCAGGTGAGGGCCGCTGACCCGCTTCTGGGCCATGTCAACTAACGGTTGTGTCTGACGTTCCCACCGACTCTTGGCTGGGGTTGTCAGATGTCATCTGGGAGGAAGTGGATGACTTTGTCAACCAATCAAGAACCCTTGGGTTGCTGGTCAGCACACGGCCGCTAGATGACAGCGGCAGTTGTGGCCTGCTGCTTAATTAACCCCTAGATGTAAATTGCACAAAAGAAATATGCTGCCAACAATTCCCAGCTTTGTAGCGTGTTAAAATGGCGAGTATTTTACGGTACACAACAACAGAAAAACTTGTAATTAACCTTCTGATATGAATTATGCTACAGGCAAATTTGCTTCTTTGGTGGTGACAAAGAACGTTTCTTTTAGTGACGACAATAGGAGAACTACACTTAATTAACCCCTGGATGTAAATTGCGCAAAACAAATGAGCAACCAAAAATTACCAGCTTTGTAGCGTGTTAAAATGGCATGTATTTTACGGTACAGAACAACTTGTAATTAAGCTTCGGTTATGAATTATGCTACAGGCAAAATTGCTTCTTTGGTGGTGAAAAAGAACGTTTCTTTTAGTGACCACAACAGCAGAACAACGCTTAATTAACCCCTGGATGTAAATTGAAAGAAATGAGCAACCAAAAATTAAGTGGTATTTGGATTGTAAAAACGCTGTTTCTTTAAATGAATACAACAGGAACAGGCTTAGCTAACCCTTGGATATTCAATGTGCTGAAGAACTGAGCAGATAGCATTAAAATGTATATGCAGCTGCATTGGACGCACACTGGACTTCAGTTCCAATACCCCACAAAATCAGAAGTAGAACGAAAGAGAAGCAGACTCTGAGACAAGTAGTTACACCCCCCAAAAATTGCTGTATAAAAATAAGTTTAGTATCAGCTATCACAAGCAGCCGCAGCAGCACCTTCCCTATTCAGTACAGTGAGAGCGGTATGAGCTCCCAGCGTCGCGCCCGGACTTATATAGTGCGGTGACATCACAGAAACCCGCCGGTCTCTGATTGGCTTCATCTCTGCACATGTCATGCAGACTATGCCCTTCTTCCTCCCAGAGTTCTTTGCCCAATGTAACCCCATGTGCTCGCAGCCATTTTATCAATCAAAAGCACACTTCGTTCCCGCGAAGCACCCCAAACTTCGACTTTGTTCAGAATCAAAGTTTTCCTGAAATTCTAAACGAATTCCACTTCGTTAGAATCGATTCGCCCATCTCTAGTTGTAGGTAATATTGTAGGGAAAGGTCTGAGAATATGTTTTCACATTGTCATTCTTGTGTAGGATATGATGTAGCTTTCTTGAACTTTTTCTTAGTACTTTCAAAGCACCTTAGTTACGTCTTAATCCAGGGCACAAACAGAAGCATATCCCTGCAATGTAAGGAGCTGAAAAAACTTGTTTAACATAGTGACCACAGACAGGATACAGATCTGCAAGACATATCAAGGAACGAAATATCCCAGGACATTTACATGCTCTATGTTCAATGTTGTGTACTATACAAGGGTCTATAGTGGATACAACCGAGAAAAATGTTCAGGCTCTGGTTCAACTGGGCTACCATTTGAGACAAATAAAAATATGCTCCTATTTCAAATCATTGGAGTTCCAGCACTTATTTTATCAAGGCTTCTATCTGGTATCCCAGCTGAACCGGAGCGTGATCATTATTCTCGGATGTATCCACTATTTCTCCTGAATCTATGGAATGCAGATCAGGACAGCCGTGGACGAACAGCTGACTCCAGTACCAGCTTACCCTTGCATTTTTGCCTAATAGAGAGTTTTGCCTACTATAACAAAACAGTGCCAGGTGAGCGCATACATTCACATCTGCTCCCAGGTAAACCTTGCAGTACTACACAAGGGTGCGTTATTCAAGGTTTTTGGTATTCTTCTATTATTTCAGCTATTCCAGGGTCTGTATCTTGGAGAGACCGGACGGAAAGTGAAGCAGGAATGAGGTCCTGTCGCCAAACAATAAAAAGGTAAAAGTCACATTAACCTGTGGCTTCACTTTTTTGCTGCTCAGAATACAATAAAGGCTGTAGACAAGTGGTTAAATTAAAAATGAAAATAAGACTGAAGGGTTTTGGATGATAAATTTATGGCAATTAGTGATGAGCGATTCGGCCAACAATCTGCTTCGAGTCAATTCCAGATTTTGGGGAATCATGTTGCCTAATTTTGATCCTCGATTGCGATTAATCTCCGATTCCCATTAAAAGTCTATGGGAGAGGAACACCAGGTTCATTTTTACACCCAAACAGGTGAGGTGAAGCTGGAGTTACCATCCACAACAGTAAACTGGATATGTGGTACATCTTAGTAAAGACAATTAGGCTATAAGAGTCATAGAAAAAAATTCATACCATTCAATGTCTAAACGAAAACATGAGGACAATGTAGCCACAGCCCCTTTGACACAAAACAAGACACCGGTATTGGAAATGACTAGTGTTGAGCAATTACGTTGGCTATCGACATCAGGCGATAGTCGATAGTCGGCCACCATCGATAAGGTTTTTCGATAGTCGATAGTCCTTCATCTCCGATGACCATTAAAGTCTATGGGAGAGCAACAACACCTTCATTCTTACACCTAAACAGGGCTGGAGAAGCTGGAATTAACAGACACAACAGCCCAATGGATACCTGCTACATCTTAACAAAACACTTAGGCTAAAAAAAGCCACAGAAAAAAAGTCACAAAACCATTCACTATCCCTGTCTTGTACCCAGCATAAACCTTAAACCTACATCACCCACAAATTAAAAAGTGCCAGAAGGCAGTATTATTTAAAACCATCATTTTACTTGAACTGGACATTGAATTCCTTGTCCGGGAACGCAGCATGACCCTAAAAACCTGCATGGACCCACAGATTAAAAAGTCCCGGGAAGAAAGTAGTCTTTGAACCACCATTTTAGTTGAACTGGACATTGACAAACCCTGTCCGGGGACCGCAGCATGACCCTTAAACCTTCTGCCCCACAGATTAAAAGTGCCGGAAAAAGGAGTCTTTCAACCACCATTTTAGTTGAACTGGACATTGACTAGAACTGTCCTGGACCGCATTTATGGACCTTTTAAACCTGTCTGACCCCCAGATTAAAAAGTGCCGAAAAAAGGGTCTTTCAACCACCATTTTAGTTTGAACGGGACATTGACAAACCCTGTCCTGGACCGCGGGCATGACCCTTAAACCTGTCTGAACCACAAGATTAAAAAGTGCCGGAAAAAGTAGTCTTTCAACCACCATTTTAGTTTAATGGACTTTAAAACTATACCTGTCCAGGGTTTACAGCATGAGCCCCAAACCTGCATGACCCCCATTTTTTAAAAAAATGCCGGAAAAAGGAGTCTTTCATCCACAATTTTAGTTCACTGGACATTGACTAGAACTGTCCTCTGGACCGCAGTATGACCATTAAACCTGTCTGACCCCCAGATTAAAAAGTGCCGGAAAAAGGAGTCTTTCAACCACCTTTTTAGTTGAACTGGACATTGACTATACCTGTACTGGACCGCAGAAATGACCCAGGGCCGGAGTTTACAGGGGGTTTGCGGTGAGAGCCCAGGCTGGCGTGTGTCATCTATTAACACGCAGGTTAAAATTTGCCCCGATAAACGCAGCAAGGAAAACTGTCGTGCTGAAGCAGAGTGCGGAAGCGAAAGTGTAAGAACTCCAGCCTTTCCTCAGTACACAGTCAAGACCTGGGTAGCGCCTTGCCCCTCCGTATGAGTACGGACCAATTGACTTCACTTGGGAAATACGGGGGTTTGTTAACGCTCCTGTTCCCACCCAGGTTGCCCTTTTTCTTGGCAATCTTTTCTCATTTTACTCAACATGCCTGGGGGGAAATGGTCTCTGTACTTTGTTCTCTGTCCGTGCTCCATACCCATGTCCTCTGAATAACCTACATCTGGTCAAGTTTCCTGTACCTCCTTGGGTAACAATTCAAGGAATTTTTTTAATAGCTATTTTTGTACATGCAAGTTTTTTAGTTTGTTTAATTCTAGAAAACACATTTTTAAAATAGGATGGAATCCCACCATGTCGTTGTTTCTCTTTTTTTAATTATATTAAATGGGTTGTCTCAATACAGGGATTGATAGCTTGTTAAAGATCTTGCAAAAACAAGCCATTTTGCAATATGTGTCCATTAACAGTGTCCTACCTATTCCTGTTTCTGACAGCAATCACCCTTGAGCCACTCTTGACAATTGTGAAGAACAAATGTCTGTTAGAAACAACATTTTTTATAATAGGACCTGTAGTATAGCTGCATGTCACAGCAAAAATGCCCCCAAAACTTCAAAAACATAACCCATGAGCCACTTTGGACATTGTGGGAAAAACAATTGTCTGTTAGAAACAACATTTTTTATAATAGGCCTGTAGTATAGCTGCTTGTCACAGCAAAATGCCCCCAAATATTTAAAGCATGACCCTTGAGCCACTTTGGACAATTGTGAAGAACAAATGTCTGTTAGAAAACAAAAAATTTTTATAATAGGACCTGTAGTATAGCTGCATGTCACAGCAAAAAAGCCTCCAAAAAATTTAAAGCATGACCCTTGAGCCACTTTGGACAATTGTGAAGAACAAATGTATATTAGAAAACAACATTTTTTTTTAGAATAGGACCTGTTAGTATAGCTGCATGTCCCCAGCAAAATTCCCCCCAAAAACTCAAAACCTGACCCATGAGCCACTTTTGACACTTGTGAAGAACAAATGTCTATTAGAAAACAACATTTTTTAGAATAGGACCTGTAGTAAATTTCTGTATTCAAAGCAGCATGACCCAAAAAATTATAAAAATGACTTCTCAGCCCCTTTTTAAAAATTGTGAGGGAGAAATGCCACTTAGAAGCCACATTTCTGTTCCAAAGGACCATGATTATAGCTTTATCTCACAGCAAAATGACCCCAAAAAAATTATAAAAAATGACTTCTCAGCCACTGTTAAAAATTGTGAGGGAAAAATGCCACTCAAAAGCCACATTTCTGTTTCCAAAGGACCATAATTATTGCTGTATCTCACAGTAACATGACCCCAAAAAATTATAATATGATTCTCAGCCACTGTTAAAAATTGTGAGGCAACATGACCCCAAAAACCCTTTGACAATGCGAAAAATTTTAAAGATGGGAAATTTAGTAAATGGAATATGGGGTTTTGTCATGAAAACCCTTTGGTGTCTTTTACAGTCTTTCCCCACAGCAAAACCAGCAAAAAGAACTGTTGGGAGCTGAGAATAAAAATTGAATAAAAATCAGCAATGATCATTTTAAAAATAAGCTTTCAAGAGGACCCTTTCTGTTTGGAGAGGAATGTGAAGTTAAACCCGCAACTAATCGGTGACCTCGCCCAAAAATTGGGGCCCACAACATCATCAGAGATCCATGCCTGAAATTTATCTTGATGAAAGTCAAACGATCCACATTATCTGTGGAAAGCCGAATGCGGGTTTGTCTGTAATGACTCCTCCGGCTGTGCTGAAGGTCCGCTCAGATATGACGCTGGCTGCTGGGCAGGACAACACCTCTATGGCGTGGCGAGCCAGCTCGGGCCATTCGTCCATTTTGGATACCCAGAAGTCTATTGGGTCCGGAACACATACCCAAAAAAATCGGTGTTGAGACGCAGATAGTTCGTGCACCATGAAACTTAAGCTGGTCTCTGGGTGTTGTATGTGTGCCCTGCATTGCATGCGTTGGTGAGGTGGTAAAAAAGATTGCCAGAGGTCAAACCCCTTAGGCTTCTGCCACCTTGCCTGCTGCTGTGCTTTCCGCTATCGCCTGCTTGGCAACTCTACGCTGTCACGTCGCTGGCGTTGTTCCACTGTGACATTTGAAGAACGTGAAGCAGACGCAACAGATGTTTTCCAGTTGATTCAATCAGCAGGTCTCCATTTCCTGCATTTTACTCTCTATTTGGGGGGGTGGAAGGAAAGTGTGAGTTTTGTTTTGTTTCCGGGGATCCAGGAGGGTGGCCACCCAGTAACTGTTGTTCATTTTGATGGCCTTAATGCGGGATCATGTTGGAGGAAATGGAGCATTCAAGCACTCATGTGAGAGATGGAGCCCTTTATTTTTCAGCCTCTGGGTGGTGGGGCACTAGCAAACTGATCTTCCTCATCTTCCTCCTCCGCCTCAAATTCGCGCCAACCTCTTTCCAAGGCAGGGACGTCGGTAACATCGGTGTCTAGGAATACCTCCTCCTCCTCCTCCTCCTCCGCTGCCTCCAGCACAGCTTCAACACAGCCCTGACTTGCCTGAGATGATGCACCCTGAGAGCTGATGCGCCACCTTGCACTAGCTCTGGAACCCCGAACCACTGCTTAATGAAGACCGATGAAATTGTTTAAACTGTCGGACCTTGTGGATTTGACGGAGAGAAAGGCTCCGTGTCCGCATCTGTGTCCGTCTCCTCCTCCGTCACTGGCGGGACCTGTTGTTTCAGAGTGTCCAACGATCGTTCCAGAACTAAGATCACCACAATGCTCATGCTGACAAGGGCATTGTCCGCACTGACCATTTTGGTGGCTTCTTCAAAACTGGCAGGGATGGTGCAGAGCTCTTTCACCTGCCTCCACTCTCGGTGGCTCAACACCCCGAGGTCCGCACCGCCTTTCTTGTTTTAGGCCATGTGTCACTTCGTACTGCGTAATGGCATTGCGCTGCTGCCACAATCGCTGGAGCAAGTGGAGGGGGAATTCCAGCGTGTTGCCACGTCAACAATGAGACGGTTGACGGGGAGGCAGAGCTGACGCTGCAACGCAGCCAGGCGGGACGAAGCAGGGTTTCGAACGGCGGAATGTTGCGAACCCAGACCCCGAGCCTTCTTCAGCAGGCAGTCCAGTCCCGGGGAGCTCTTTAGAAATTCTGGACGACCAGGTTCATGAAATGTGCCCCGGCAAGGGGTGTGCTCCAGCCTACCGATCTTAAGGGCGGCCAGCAGATTTCACCCGTTTTCGCATACCACCTTGCCTGGCACAAGGTTCTTGTCACCCAGCCCAGTGCTCGGTCTCTGTTGCGGGGAGCCGTCCACAGCTCCTGACCTGTGTGGGGACGGTCTCCAAGACAGATTAATTTCAAAACGGCTTGGTTTCTCTGGGCACGTGATGCCACCAGAAGAACTTGGGGAAAGAGCCCTGCACCATCCCTGGGTTTTGAAGAGCGTCGCCGAGCCTGAGAGCCACCGTCACCCCCAGAGACATCCACCCACCCCAGTGACTGTCACAGAGATATAGCGGCCTTGGCCGTTTTTACTTGTCCATGTGTCGGTGGTCAGATGGACATTTCCCGGCCACAGATGCAGACAACGCGCTTGAAATTTTTAGATGACACGTGGCTGGCCAGGGCAGGGACGGCTTTTCTGGCAAAGAAATCACTGCTCGGCATCTGGTAATTGGAAAGGGAGGCAAGGGCCAGACGTGGCGGAACCCATCTGTGTCCCCCAGACGGAAAGGCAAACATTTCCAAGGCCAAAAGCCTGGCAATGCCGACATTAAGGCTTTTGGCTTTGGGATGGTTTGGGTTAAAGTGTTTCTTCTGCTCCCACACCTGGTACATGGAAGGCTGGCTGCTAGACTGGCCGCTGTATGGCATGCAGGTCAAACTGGTGGAAGGTGAAGGGCTAGGCTGTGTCTCTGGTGGTGCTGGTGGTACTCGGGCGACAATGCGTGGCACTGGGGCTGATCCTTGCTCATGCCACTGAGGGACATGGGCAGCAGAGTAATGCTTGGTCTCGGAAGTGGTGGAGGAGGAGGAGGAGACAGAGGGTATGACAGTGGTTGGAGGCCCGGGGACCTGTTGTGGCCTTTTTTCGCCAGTTGATTCCTCCATTTCAATTAAATGCTTTCGCTGCATATGATTTATTCATGTTTTTTGGTGGTTAACCACTTTAGATTCTTCCTTCTACTGATGCGTTGATGGCAAATCTGGCATATGACGTCGCTGGGCGAATCTGAGGCTTGATCGAAAAAGGCCCAGGCTTCACAGGTCCTGGACCTTTTCGAAGGAGATAAGCTAGTAGCGGTGTTTCTGTTGGCACCACTGACCATGGCTGGCGGATTAATGTCATCGGACTTGTGCGACCACCCTCTCCCTTTCTGAGGCTACACCCGTACCCGTACATCATCTTCTTCCTCGTCCACTGATGAAGCGCTCGCAAGCAAATGCTGCTGAAAAGACCACGTTGGATCCGTAATGTCATTATCAACATCATCATCACAGGTAACTTCCTTGTTCTGACAGTCTACATCCTGAAGCTGAGGGCTAGAAGCCACAGGCACTGACCAGCTTCCTTCTGCTCTGAGGGCATCAGCGATTGGGCGTCAGAGTAGACAAAATCATCCTGATCTTTTGAAATGCCTTCTGACCCCTACCACATTGTGTCATCAAGGAGCTCTTCAGAACATGGATTATCCACAGTGGTCTGTACATGGTTGACATTTGGGATGCCTTTGCTTCAGGTTGGACGGATGCCGACGATGATGATGACGACAATTGTGGCCGTGACTGGGAGGACGAGGAGGTAAAACCGCTGGATGCAGGTTGCGTTAACCACTGAAGAACAGATTGGCGACGTTCCACGTCCTACCCCCTTTGCTTGCTTACCATCTGTAGTTCGCTCCATGCTCAGAAAGATAAATATTAAAAAGGTCTAGAAGATTTTTTTCACAGTCTCTTATTGAAAAATTGTACTGCAAAGACAGCAAATCACAGATGTTCTGAAATCCCTCTAATTACCAACTGCCAAATAGGATTAGAAACAGAATTGTTTCAATCGAATATCTGTGAAATGCGGTCTTGTGGAAGAATCGTAACACCAGATCAACAGTGTTCTTCCTTCAGTCCCTGACATTTACAACCGCAAAGTCGGACTAGCAATTGACTTTCCTTCAGGTTTTCTAAGAACTGTGGTCTTTTCTGACAACTGACAACTAGGTATGAGCGATATTATTGACAAAAGTTGAAATCAGCACGATTTTTAGGCTGATTGGAAATTACCGATCACGCAATATTTTAGGTGACAATTAGAAATGGGCGAATTTCTCAAAAATACGGTTCGCCGACTTCGCCGAATTTTCCGTCAAAATTAGTTTCGGTCCGAATTACTTCGGGATGAATCGCATTAAAAAACAGCTATTTCCAGGCTGCAGAGAGCCTATAGGGTGTTGTAGAACATTGTGCCATGCTTAAATATGCAGAGGGACCTTGGTTTGGTCTTCATACAATGCTGTGTTTTAGTATGACACGCAAATGACTGTCGCCACTCTTAGAATCGCTTCACTCTAAAATTCCCTGGACACTTACGGGGGCAAAACTGACCAAAAAACTGAAGCAGGAATGCAGCTTGATAAAGTCATGGTAGCGCCAGCTGGAAAAAAACAAGCTGAGGGCTAAGATCCTACGATAGCGTCACAGAACACAGTAGTGGGTTACTGGAGCCGCCACAGGTCGCAGCACAGTAAGGGGACATCACAGCAGGAGTCACCCTGCAAGGCCACAGCATCCGGTGTCATCTACCGGCCATGTGTTGACCAAACACTAGGTCATACACTTTCTCCCAGATGACATCTGACAACCCCAGCCAAGAGTCGGTGGGTTTGACACACACAGCCCCTAGTTGGCATGGCCCAGGAGCAGGTGAAGGGCTCTCACCTGTCCTCAACCCACCTCTTTCCTGTTCGCTTCCCACAGCCAGAGAACTACTATGTGCTGTGGCCTCTGCACTACTATACAGTGAGGACCAACTATTTGAGGACAGTGGGCAGCAAAGAGGTGGGGAAGACATCCGCTGCTTCTTGCATAAGCGGGCAAATAGTGATGAGGAGAGTTGCAATGGGGGGTTATGTTGCGAGCGGTCAGGCTTTGTACAGCGACACCGTTGAGGAGGACGGCGGTGACAGGCAAACACTACTTAATGTAGCCAATCGCACTTGGGAGCCAGGTGAAGCAAGCAAGGCTGGGACAAGGTATTCTGGTGCTCTAGTTAAACAAGGCATAAAGTGCCCCGCAAATGAAATATTCAGCCCACTCCATGCCTCCTTGTGCCCCCTTTTCTCCCTGGGATGAAGTGGCGCCCTACGCGGTCGCCTACCCTCGACTACCCATTGTCCCGGCCCTGGAAGCATTCCATTTTCTCTACATTAAGTTTTAGGAGACGGGAGGAGAATAAATAGGAATTGGACGACAGACAATCTGGGATCTTAGACAGTAGAGAGTTAGGGCGACATGTATGAAGCTCTCCACGTCGGGGCGCGCTTTTCCGCCAGTTTTCCAGCGAAATCTGCGCCTGATTTATGTCGGTGCCGGGGCGCGCTTAAATATTTTTCCATGTAAAGTCCCCGCGCCTTCGCCAGTGTGTTAGGCGCAGTGCGGGACTTAGGCGCAGTGCGGGGCTGCGCCTGAGATTCGCCGCCAGAGATAGTGCGGTCAAACATGCGGGGAAAAGTCCGCCGCGCCTCGCCAGTGTGTGGGGCGCAGTGCGGGGACTGAGGCGCAGTGCGGCGCTGTGCCTAAGATTCGCCGTCCGAGGAGGTGCGCTGTAACATGGGGGGAAAAGTTCCCTGCGCCTCCCCAAAGTGTGTGGGGTGGGCCAGTGGGGGCCCTTAGGCTTCTGTGCGTGACTGCGCCGAAAATCTGTTCCGATGCTAGACAGGCTGGAAAACCGCGATAAATCATTCCACATGTCGGTGAGGAGTATGAATTAAAAATCGCCTTTATTAATGCGGAAATCATTCTCAGGAAAGAGCTCAAACCTCAAAATAAAATACATTAAAAAAAATGATTTCGAATACTCTAATCTTAAGAATTAGGATAATTGGAAATTGCCGGAAATACAGTAATTCAAATTCTGAAAGCTATTCTCATTGGTCGGCAGAAACGGCCAACCCAGAATAGCAAACAGTGAACCATTAAAACCTAGGAGAACTATTGACCAATCAAAATCAAAGGCGGGACAGTTAAAAAAATTTACAGTAAAAATGCAGAAAAGAGCTGATTGGTTGAGCTAGGGGGGTTTGGCTATCCCGCCAATCAGAGCGCGAGCTACTTTTCATAGAGCTCTATGGGGAAAAGAAATTCCGAGCGAGCTCGTGGATTGGCTAAGTTTTAAAAAAGCACGGTTATTTTGGACCAATGGGAGGCGAGCGACGCTCCCATGTGTTTTTCTAATGCAATCTGAAATAAATCTGTACATGGCCGAAATCAAATGATAAATTTCTGCCGAAGTTGTCCTGATGTGATTATAAAATGAATAATAAATATGGGGGGAAAAAAAAAATATATTAATTCAATAAAATCATGTTTTTTTCTTTATTTTCGTTAGCCAAGGATCAATAGTATGGGTGCAACGAAAATAAAGAAATAAACATGATTTTAAAAGATTTATTATTTTTTTTTTTTTACCCCATATTATTATTCATTTTATATACACATCAGGACAATTCGGCAGTATTATCATTTGATTTCGGCCATGTACAGTTTTATTTTCCCGATTGCATTAGGAAAACCCATAGGAGCGTCGCTCGCTCTCTCATTGGTCCAAATAACCGCGCCTCTTTTAACTTTTGCCAATCACAGAGCTCGCTCAAAAATTTTCTTTTCCCCATAGAACTCTAGAGAAAGTAGCTCGCGCTCTGATTGGCTAAGCGGACGAGCCCCCCGCTTCAACCAATCAGCTCGTTTTTGCCTTTTTACTGTATTTTGAACTGTCCCGCCTTTGAATATGATTGGTTTAATTTTTTTCTCCATAGGTTATAATGGGTCCCTGTCGCTCCTATTCTGATTGGTCAATTCTCCTCCATAGGTTAGAATGGCCACTGTCGCTCCTATTCTGATTGGCTGGTTTATGCCGACCAATCAGAAGAGCTTAAACAATTTGAATTACTGTATTTCCCAGCAATTCTCTATATTGCAATTCCTTATGTAGCGCCGGTCTCGGGGTTTTAACTGCTTTATTTTTAGAGAAGGTTTCAGCGCTTTATCTGATAATGTTTTACACTTAATAAAAATTATTGTTTTATTCACATTCCATGCCGCACGGCGCTGAAAGCGGAGATTTCAGAACGCCGTTCTTCCATAGACTATAATGGGAGAAGTAAGCTCGCCCCTCTGATTGGCCGAGATAGCCAAGCCCCCGCTACCCTCAGCCAATCACTCTTTTCTGTTTTTTTTACTTATTTGAACTGTCCCGCCTTTGATTTTGATTGGCTATTTTTCTCCAATAGGTTTAATGGACACTGTCGCTCCTATTCTGATTGGTCAAAATTCTCCATTAGGATATAATGGGTCTTTGTCGCTCCTATTTTTGTTTGGGCTGGTTTCCCTGCCGACCAATGAGAAGCGCTTACAGAATTTAAATTACTGTATTTCTGGCAATTCTCTCTATTGCAATTCCTTATGTAGCACCGGTCTCGGCAACAAACGCGTTGTTAGGGATTTGATTGATGTATGTTTATAGAGGGGTTGAGCTCTTTTTCTGAGAATATTTTACACTTAATAAAAATGATTTTTTTAATCATACTCCATGCCGCACGGCGCTGAGAGCTGAGATTTGATTGCACCGAGCTCTCCCTAGACTACAATGGGAGAAGTAGCTCGCACTCTGATTGGCTGGGATAGCCAAGCCCCAGCTAGCTCAACCAATACTTTTTCTGTATTTTTTTACTTTTTTGAATGTCCCGCCTTTGATCTGTTTGGTCAATATTTCTCCAAGGTTTAAGGGTTTATGTCGCCCTTTTTGATTGGCCGTTTCTGCGGCCAATGAGAATAGTTTTCGAATTTAAATTTAAGTATTTCCCGGAAATTTTTGGGAAAGTGTTTTTTGTTATTTATTTTTTTTTTTTTGAGGTGAGCTTTTTTGGGTTCCCCTAACACCGTTCCTGCGCCCGAAGGGGGATACGGGCCGGGGGGGCGCAGAATAGCCTGAAATCTGGCGTAAAAACCCATCATACTGTCCCCCTTAATGTCTTGCCGGAGAGTAAATTTGGGTGTCTTGCATACTGGGGGTTTTTAAAAACCCATGTTTTATGAGCTGACCCGCCAACAGTGTACAAGGGCTTTATCATTATATTGGGAGAAGAGGCGGCAGTTTTGGTGTCAGGCAGGGGCGCAGCCCTTAAGTCGGTAGTGTGGCCCGGGGGTCAGCAGGGGGGCGCAGGCGAGGTTTTGGGGGCCAACCCACGATTTAACCCCCCACTTTGCAGGGTTTTAGAAATTACGGACAGGGGCTCACGGGTCAGCGGGGGTAAAAGTCAGTCGTGCGCGCTTGGTGGTAAAATCACCTTCTGGTGGTGTGCAGTTTTTTGCTAAAAACAAAAGGAGCGAAAATGGTAATGCGAATCTGTGGGCCCGAAAAAAAAGCATGACCAGGGACCAACGTTGGGGAAACCCTGGCCCTGCA
>JAODAL010018483.1:70000-74640 GCA_025379985.1 Phyllomedusa bahiana
ACAGCAACAACAGGCTTAGATAACCTTGAATATTCATGTGCTCACAGAAACTGAGCAGATAGCATTAAAATGTATATGCAGGTGAATTGGTCGCACACTGGACTTCAATTCCCAATACCCCAAAATCAAACTCAGAACGTAAGAGAGACTGTCTCTGAGAATAGCTGTGAACCCCCCCAAAAATCGCTGTTCAAAAGGTCTTTCTTTTGTGTGAGATCTTCTATACTGGAGAGTGTGAACTGCAGCGTCGCGTACGGACTTATATAGTGCGGTGGAGGTCACAGATATCCCGCGGTCTCTGATTGGCTTTTATCTCTGCACATGTCCATTTAGGCTACTCCTTTTCTTACTCCCAGACTTCTTTGCCCCATGTAACGCCATGTGCTCCACACAGCCATTTGATCAATTAAAAACACGCTTCGTTCCCGAGAATCACCCCAAACTTCGACTTCGTTCAGAATCAAAGTTTTCCTGAAATTCTAAATGAATTCCACTTCGTTAGAATCGATTCGCCCATTTCTAGTGACAATCTTACAGATAATCTATTACTATCGCGCCATTTTCAGCATTTCCTATCATTCTGGTGGCCAGCCAATCAGCTCTGAGGAAAGAGGAGGGTGAGGAGGATGTTTTCGTTGCTGCGTCATAAGGGCACCCACTGTAACTCCGGCCCTGCTAGCTGAACCTGCGTGTTAATAGATGACGGATGCCAGCCCGGGCTCTAACCGCAACCACTGTAAGTCCGGCCCTGCTAGCTGAACCTCTGTGTTAATAGATGACGGACACCAGCCTGGCTCTCACCACACCCACTTTAACTCCGGCTCTGCTAGCTGAACCTGCGTGATCCATGTTTACAGCCTTACCTGCCTTGATCAGTAATTTCCTTCAGCCCACTTGACAGTAGAATGCAGGATTTTCAGACAGGCCTCGTTGACCTACTGGGGACATCTGTTTCCTTTGCTTCACATTCTAATGTCATGGTGGAACAATGTCACCAGTAGAATGGCAAGTACCTGTAGCCACAGCATTATTGGAAAACTAGTTGTTTTTAATATAGTTTATTCCTTATTGCGATATTTTCTGCTGATGGTCCATAAGGACACCTGTGCGGGTTTTTGGGTCATGCTGCGTTGCAGGAAATGAATATTCAATGTCCATTTCACTAAAATACTGCTTCAAAGACTCCTTTTTCCAGCACTTTTTAATCTGGGGGTCATGCAAGTTTGATGGTCATGCTGCGGTCCGGAACAGGGATAGTCAATGTCCAGTTCAACTAAAATGGTGGTTCAAAGACTTCTTTTTCCGGCACTTTTTAATCTGTGGGTCATGCAGGTTTGAGGGTCTGCTGTGGTACAGGAAGGTATAGTCAATGTCCAGTTCAACTAAATGGTGGTTCAAAGAATACTTTTTTCCGGCACTTTTTATTCTGTGGTCATGCAAGGTTTGAGGGTCATGTGTGGTACAGGAGGTATAGTCAATGTCCAGTTCAACTAAAATGGTGGTTCAAAGACTACTTTCTTCCGTCACTTTTTAATCTGTGGGTCATGCAGGTTTGAGGGTCATGCTGTGGTACAGGGCAGGTATAGTCAATGTCCAGTTCAACTAAAATGGTGGTTCAAAGACTATTTTCTTCCGTCACTTTTTAATCTGTGGGTCATGTAGGTTTGAGGGTCATGCTGCGGTCCAGGACAGGTCTAGTCAAGTCCATTTAAAACTAAAATGGTGGTTAAAAGATACTTTCTTCCAGCACTTTTTAATCTGTGGGTCATGCAGGTCTGAGGGTCATGCTGCGGTGCAGGACAGGGATAGTCAATGTCCTGTTCAACTAAAATGGTGGTTCAAAGACTCCTTTTTCCGGGACTTTTTAATCTGTGGGTCAGAAAGGTTTAAGGGTCATGCTGCGGTCCAGGACAGGTTTTGTCAATGTCCAGTTCAACTGAAATGATGTTTCAAATAATACTGCCTTCTGGCACTTTTTAATTTGAGGGTCATGCAGGTTTAAGGGGGTCATGCTGGGTCATTCTGTTTGGGTGTAAGAATGAAGGTGTTGTTCCTCTCCCATACACTTTAATGGTCATCGGCAATAATCTGTTATCAACTATCGGCTATCGTCATGATAATTGCCGATATCGACTATCGACTCGATAACGATAGTTGACACAATCGCTCATCACTACTGACAACCAGTTGTAGAAATAGAAATTTTTTATACATAATATGGAATAAATGTGGTCTTTTCCAACAAATGACAACCAGGAGTACAAATATAATAATTTTCTACAAATTATCTAAGAACGGAGGTCTATTCAGACAACTGACAATCACGGATAGAAATAGAATTTTTTTCTACAGAATATGGAGTAAAAGTGGTCTTTTCCAAAAACTGACAACCGGATACAATAGATTGAACTCATGAACAGTGATTTCTTGGAGATGAATTGCCGGTATGAGCAGATGTTACCCCCAACACTGGCCACCCCCATCTATGAACTGATGGAAGGCACCGTAGAAAAAAAAGCGTGCTATTTCACTGTGGTTTAAGACGAGAAATATGGGTAATATAAATGCTGACAAGCACCCCACAACAAAGGGAGACCCGTAACTCAGGCTGTGGTGGTTGCTAGCAACACAGAAATAAAATTGAGTGCTATTTCACCGTGGTTTGAGACGAGAAATATGAGTAATATAAATGCTGATGTGCACCCCATAACAAACGGACACCCGGAACTCAGACTGTGGTGGCCGCTAGCAACGCATAAATGGGTGCTATTTAACTGTGGTTTGAGGTGAGAAATATGAGTAATATAAATGCTGATGTGAACCCCACAACAAGGGGACACCCGTAACTCAGAATGTGGTGGCTGCTAGCAACACAGAAATAAAATTGGGTGCTATTTAGCCGTGGTTTGAGATGAGAAATATGAGTAATATAAATGCTGATGTGAACCCCACAACAAAGGGACACCCGTAACTCAGACTGTGGTGGCCGCTAACAATGCAGAAATATAATTGGGTGCTATTTCACTGTGGTTCGAGATGAGAATATGAGTAATATAAATGCTGAGTGCACCCCACAACACAGTGACAACCGTAACTCAGACTGTGGTGGCCGCTAACAATGCAGAAATAAAATTGGGTGCTATTTCACTGTGGTTCGAGATGAGAAATATGAGTAATATAAATGCTGATGTGCACCCCACAACAAAGGGACACCCGTAACTCAAAATGTGGTGGCCGCTAGCAACGCAGAAATAAAATTGGGTGCTATTTCACCGTGGTTCGTGATGAGAAATATGAGTAATATAAATGCTGAGTGAAACCCCCCAACAAAGGGAACCCTAAATCAAATTGGGGCGCGCAACCAGAAATAAAATTGGGGGTATTTTCCCCTGGTTTGTTTTAAAATATGAGAATATATGGACGGGCCCCCACAACAAAGGGGCACCCTAACTCAGACTGTTTTTTTGGGGCCGCTGCAACCGAAAAAATTGGGGGCTATTTCACGTGGTTTTTAGTTGAAAATTGATAAATAAATTTCTGCGTGACCCCACAACAAAGGGACCCCGTAACTCAATTTGGTGGGCCTAGCAAGCAAAATAAAATTGGGGGCTATTTCACCGTGGTTTAAGCGAAAATATGATAAAATTTAAATGCCGCGTGAACCCCAAAAACAAAGGGACACCCTAACCAACTGTGGTGGGGAACGGAAAAAAAAATTGGGTGCTATTTTAACGTGGTTTTAGCGTAAATTTGGTAAAATAATGCTGACGTGAATCCACAACAAAGGGACACCCCTAACTCGCTGTGGTGGCTGCTAGAATGCAAAAAAAATTTTGGGGGCTATTTTACCGTGGTTTGGGGAGAAAAAGATAAAATTAAATGCTGAAAAGCACCCCAGAACAACACCCGTAACTCGACTGTGGTGGGCTTAAATGCAAAAAAAAATTGGGGCTATTTCCCATGGTTTTGAGACGAGAAAATGAGTAATATAAATGCAGACGTGCCCCCACAACGGAGGGACACCCGTAGTCAGACTGTGGTGGCCCCTACAACGCAGAAATAAAATTGGGTGTATTTCCGTGGTTGAAACAGAAATATGGTAATATAAAAACTGACGTGAACCCCCCAACAAAGGGACCCCATAAATCGAATGTGGTGGGCCCCTAGCAACGCAAAATAAAAATTTGGGGTTTTTCCATGCTTGAGGGGGCAAATATGTAAAAAAGCAGCGTGCCCCCCAACAAAAGGACCCCATAAATTTAGACTGTTGGAGGATCTGCCCCCCCAACCAGGCGCCCTCACTCCCCCCCAGCTTGCCGTTCAGGCACTGAGTTTTTTTTAAAAAATAACTAACCTAATTAGAATTCTCTAATTTGCGCACCCTTTAAACTAAAAATCTATTAAGGCCGTTTTCGTAGTAAAACCCTGGATAAAAGTCTTTATTAGCTTTGAAAAAAGCTGAGCAGAGAGACGCTATCCTTCCTTGTTGTGGAAGAAAACCCCCCCGATCAGGGAATGCGCACTAGATTAAACAAGGATGTGTTTAGCAGGCAATGGTTCCCACACACCCCACTGGTAAATTTTTCACCCCTTCTGTGTCTGCGCTGATTGGCCCGGCCACCAAAATTAAAAAGGAAAAG